>JAOTOM010002754.1:0-116957 GCA_034440615.1 Ashinkailepas kermadecensis | reverse complement strand
CTGCACCAGACCTTCCTTCTGTACATGGGTGTAACCACTAGGGGGCTGGGGATATGTCTCCCCAAACACAAATTCTGAAAAGTGGCGATTTGTCCCATCAATTTTTTCATGCCCCCCCCAAGCCTCAGCTACCTGAGTATGATCGTCGCAACATTATACTTATGAAGTGAATCATTTATAAAGTGAAAATATATAAACAAGAGAATCACTAAAAACACTAGAAGCCGATCCAGCCAATCAACCAGCTTCACAGGCTATCTGTCGTCACAAAATCTTCGAGTGGTAAATCAGCAAACGTTAAAATTTTCTGCTCCCAGACCATTTTTGAATAACATGAACCTTGACCATAGTTGTGTTTTCGCTTGGGTGGAAAATTGTGCCTTGCGAGGCAACAAATTTGCATTATCGCAATCCTTTATAGTCTAAGGTTGCATTCCCCTGCGCATATATTGATATATATTGAACGAACGTGACTCTGGGTGTCCTTGGGTATCTTCAAGACCACGTATTTGTATTGGCATCGGCATTCAACGACGGGTTTATGATCGTTCGAATCAATTACCACAAATGCTTCTGCTTGCACTGAACACGCTGGAAGCAACTACATAAGTCTCACATTATCACTTTAACGGTCAAGGTTCAACGCAAACCGGTTTATTCGGTTGTCTCCCAATTTTTGTCGTTTTCACCCAAACCTGCCCAAATCTGGTGTCAATCAATAGCCTGTGGTGAACCATTGTGTAACATTTCAAACCGGTACATGTCAATGTCAACCTTCTAGGTCAAAGGCTAGCTTGATTTATTAGATGGCGATATTGAAGCGATATCGACCGAACGCGAGGTTCGGTTGCTATCGCTTCAATTTCCATCCAATGGGCGTCATTCGAAGTTCCTAGTTATGCGGTATCAGAAAGTTAAGCAATCGAATTCTGTTCAAGGACAACGGCCACGCTGATCATCCGGTCCGCTCAATTTTGTTTTCGTTTTCGCTCAAACCCATCCAAATATGGTATCAAGCAAGTGACCAAGCAAGCAAGCAAATAACCAGTGGTGAACACTCGAGTAACATTACATGTCAGTGTCAAAAGTTTGATTGAATTATTCGATGACCTCGCGTTTCGTGGCTATGGCTACAATTTGCAGAAAATGTATGTCATTTGACGTCGCTTGTTATGCGGTATCAGAAAGTTGATAATTCGAAATCATCTCGACGAATCAAAATTCAAGCTGATTTCTTCCGTCGCCCCATATTTGTTTTTTTATTCGTTTTCCCCCAAGCCTACCCAGATTCACTATCAAGCGATCATGGCGAACCCTCGAGTAACATTTTGAAACCGTGATATATCAAGGTCAAACCTTAAGGTGAAAGGCTAGGTTGAATTCTTCGAAGTTCTCGCGATTCGTCGCTATGAGTTCAATTTGCAAGAAGTAGGTGTCATTCGACGTAGCTTGTGCCGCATTATAATGTTATCAAATCGAATTAATTCCAAAGGTCAAAGGTCAAACCGATTTCTTTGGTCGCCTCGTATTTCTTTTCGCCCTAAACTATCCGCATCTGGTATCAAGCAATAGCCCGTGGTGCACCTCGAGTAACATTTCAAACCGGAACATGTCAATCTCAAACCACAAGATCGAAGGTTAGCGTAAATTGCACGAAGTCCTCGCGCCTCGCCGCTATGTCTTCAATTGTCATCAAGTGGGAGTCATTCGACGTGCCGTGAGGTACTCTAGCAAACTGTTCAGAAATCATACATTTTGTCATTAAGAAAGGAGAAAAGATGGTTCGGAATTTTTGTATTGTTTTCCTTATGTGGGAGGTAAGGATAGGTTAGGTTCGGTTATGTTTTTTTAAACATTGTTTTTATGGTTACATCATGTTAGCCACATGCATAAACATTGCATTGGAAAAATATATTTGAAGAATTCTGGTGTGATACCATATCTACTGCCAATGCAAGGGGTAGACACTTGGGCCCCTAAGCCTAGATTCATGGTGCACTTTCTCCCACCCGCCATGAATCCAATCGCATACCACTATTAGATAATGATGACTTTCAAAAACATTGGGCCACAAACATCAAAAAAAGTCCTGGGTATTCAGTTGGTCTCCATTTATTTTCACATACTTCATTAAATACAACATGAGCTGATCCTTCAGTTCACTTTGATGCGGGCCCGATCAAAAATGACAACTATTTAGGATATCTACTGCACTGAAAAAAAAATTGACTAACTTTAACCGAGTAATCAACATATAACGAGTATATAGGTATGGTTATTTGATGACTAAAACATATTTTACTACTCTTAAGTGGATAACCCAGATAATTTGAATATAACGGGGTAGTTATTTGACAACGGTTATGTTATAGAAGAGTAAGAAACCATGCAAGATAACCATGATGCGCGTAGTAACTATGTTATTTGGGGTATGCGACCATGGTCGCAAAAACTGGTTAGAGCGGGGTGTTTTCAAAATGCGCACACATTGCTTGTCATATATTGGTATTCTACTCTGGAGAGTTCACGAAGGTGGTTCTGCCTGGTGGTTGCATACCCAAAATAACATCGTTACAACGTACATCATGGTTATCTTGCATGGCTAATATTTCTTACTCTTTTTATAGCATAACCGTTGTCGAGTAACTACCCCGTTATATTCGCATTATCTGGGTTATCCACTTAAGAATAGTAAAATATGTTTTAGTCATCCAATAACCATACCTTTATACTCGTTTTATATTGATTACTCGCTTAAAGTTAGTCAAATATTATTTTTCAGTGTAGGTAGTTGAGAACATGGTAGTGCCCTTTCTGGCACAGTGACATGATAGACATATACGTGGCTGGATATCTCCCACGAAGCCAGGGGATCTTTATTTTCAGGACATTTTCAGACTGAATAGGGAAAATTAGAAATTAACATTAGCAGGGTACCAAACCAGGGGCGCCCAGACCCCCTCGACCCACCCTGGACATCCAGCCATAGACATGCGGCATATTTCCATGATTTAGATATGTCAATTATAAACCTATAAACACTTACATTTTTCTGTATGCCCGCATGTGAAGTTCTGGAACTTCATATGCCTCTCGCGGAGCATACACGAAGACACCTCTTGCGCGATATTCAACGGCAATTTAAGACAGCTAAAACACATGAGGTGACTACCAATCTGCGAGTTACCGTTTTGGGTAGAACATCCGCTTAAGGGTAATCGTTTTGGGTAACCACATAACGACACCCGATTGACGGGTCGCCCTGTAAGAGTTACCCGCGATCTACGAGACTGTCGTAATTAGTTCAGTGGAGCATGCATCAGGTGTATCGCAAAAGAGTAAATATTTACCCTTCCATGGATAAACCCTGATTTGGTAGTTACTCTCTCGCCATGAGCCTGAATATGTGTATCTTAACCCCAAATAAGATAGTAATTTTTCAAATTATTCGCCATCATTGGGTGCAGTGAACGAGTTACCCGTGAGCTTTGGGTAGTTTTGTTTTCAGCGGGGAAATTTTGTTTTCAGTAAACAAATCAGTTATCAACAGTTCTTCAACAATCGTCTGTAATGCCTTCAGCTTCTAAAATTGTAATGCTGTTGTTTCCAGATTAAGTGAGCAAACAGCCGATCTTGGATTGTCTCAAAACTTAGACTGGGTGCTGGACATGGATACTCCGCGGCAAGATGAGTCGCAAGCCGAACACTCACGATGCAGCCTTGGACGGAACTCCTGATGCGCAGGTACGTTTTCGTATTTTAAAATCTTGAGAGAGCATGTACTCCGTGTCGAAGCTGCTTTATTTGGCACACTCCTACTTTATTAAGTTAAGAAATCCGTCATTGGCTGCATTTATGAATATTGGCTTGAAGGAACTTCATTGATCCCGGAATATTTTCAGGGGAAAAGGGTACATTTAGTTCACCTCTGGATATATCCACATGACAGCGGGCTGGATATTGGCAAAAGTCGGAGCCGACATGGCCGCCGACGGCCGCGACAGGCGACACCGGCGGCGAGGGAAGCTCACCGACTGCTCGCCGTCTGTCTCATTTGGCGGCATTAGCGCGCCACTCATCCGATTCACGGCCCTAACCTACACTAACAAGCGGTGTCGCACGCTAAACGACGGCCGCTGCTGCGGCGCCATGTACAGAGCAGGCACAAATCCGGCTTTAGTTTTTACCCGCCAGACGGCGAGCCAAGCCGCGTGAGTGTGAGGAGCTAAACCGCGGGAAGGTGAGGAGCTGAACCGCGGGAGGATAAGGAGCTGAACCGCGGGAGGGTGAGGAGCTGAACCGCGGCAGTGAGGAGCTGAACCGCGGGAGTGTGAGGAGCTGAACCGCGGGAGGGTGAGGAGCTGAACCGTGGGAGGGTGAGGAGCTGAACCGTGGGAGTGTGAGGAGCTGAACTGCGGGAGTGAGGAGCTGAACCACGGGAGGGTGAGGAGCTGAACCGCGGGAGGGTGAGGAGCTGAACCGCGGGAGGGTGAGGAGCTGAACCGCGGCAGTGAGGAGCTGAACCGCGGGAGTGTGAGGAGCTGAACCGCGGGAGGGTGAGGAGCTGAACCGTGGGAGGGTGAGGAGCTGAACCGTGGGAGTGTGAGGAGCTGAACTGCGGGAGTGAGGAGCTGAACCGCGGGAGGGTGAGGAGCTGAACCGCGGGAGGGTGAGGGAGCTGAACCGCGGGAGGGTGAGGAGCTGAACCGCGGGAGTGTGAGGAGCTGAACCGCGGGAGTGTGAGGAGCTGAACCGCGGGAGGGTGAGGAGCTGAACCGCGGGAGGGTGAGGAGCTGAACCGCGGGAGGGTGAGGAGCTGAACCGTGGGAGGGTGAGGAGCTGAACCGTTGGGAGTGTGAGGAGCTGAACTGCGGGAGTGAGGAGCTGAACCGCGGGAGGGTGAGGAGCTGAACCGCGGCAGTGAGGAGCTGAACCGTGGGAGGGTGAGGAGCTGAACTGCGGGAGTGAGGAGCTGAACCGCGGGAGTGTGAGGAGCTGAACCGTGGGAGGGTGAGGAGCTGAACCGCGGGAGGGTGAGGAGCTGAACCGCGGGAGTGAGGAGCTGAACCGCGGGAGGGTGAGGAGCTGAACCGCGGGAGTGTGAGGAGCTGAACCGCGGGAGTGAGGAGCTGAACCGTGGGAGTGTGAGGAGCTGAACTGCGGGAGTGAGGAGCTGAACCGCGGGAGTGTGAGGAGCTGAACCGCGGGAGTGTGAGGAGCTGAACCGCGGGAGGGTGAGGAGCTGAGTGCTGGGAGTGTGAGCATGGGTGGAGAATCGTTTTCAAAGTTGATGTGGCCGAGACTATGACGAAGGCAAGATTTTCCCAGGTATACCCCCGCACCATCCCTATTTTTCGAAACTGCCTGATTTACCCCATTGTATTTGTTTTGCAGTTCCCACGAGAACAAAAAAAACTGAATAGATGGCGTGCTTGAAGCTTATGACCTTTTATGTGCTCTTTTTGGGCCTTAAATTTTCGCGTCCCTCAGGTGTCCACGATAGGCGCCGGGGTTGCAGGGGCCCATTGGGCCTTTCCACGGCCCTTTTAGGTCTCGCAACTGGTCTGAGCTGGAGATCGATCTAAAGCTTGACAAAGACTTCTGAAATTATATAGGATCCCTGGAGCCTAAGAGGTTTCCGGAGCTTGAGAGTTCCCCGGGAACGTAAGAGGAACCTGGTGCTCGAAAGCAAATTTTCCTACTGGCTACAACCCTGGGCCAGTGGCGCAGCCAGGATGGCGAGGACCAAACGAGTCATTACTCGTGCCCATTATTTTATTTTGTAAACAATGACGAGTGGGAATGGAAAAGTCGATTTTATTTTTATTTTTCTGCCAAATTTCAATAATGTAAGACATTTTACATTTTGTTGGAAGGTGTTCGGACGGCTGACCGAAAAAAAAACAGCTTTCGCGCCGCCGCATGGCCGGGCGCCCTGCCACAACACAGCGTGCCCAGGTCGCAGCTGCGGCAGACGAAAATAAAAACAGACCCAGGGACAGGAGCCTGCAGGCGGTTTTCAAGGCCACAAATCATAACAACAACCAACCGGAGGCGGCCGGGCACGTCCCAAATGCGAAGATGAACGGCCCGGCAACTTTTGAGGCTGGAGGCCTCAAAAGTTCGCACCTGGGCCCCTGAAGATCACGCTGGTTCCCCAAAAAGTTGTGCCGGTGTCCTTGAAAATTACGATGGCCCCGAAAAGACGGACCGGAACCCTGAAAATCACGCTGGGGGCCCAAAATAACAGACCGAGACTCCTGAAAATCGCGCTGTGGCTCCCGAAACGTCAGACAGGTGTCCATGAAAATCACGCTCGACACCGACGAATCGACACTAAAACTCACAAAGGGACTCGAATCGAATCGATCCGAGCACCGGAATATTCAGAACAGGTCCCGAAAGAAAGTTCTCCGAAGGGCCTTTCTACTCTGAAGGGTGCCATCGACTGAAAAAAAACCGTTGAGCAACCGCAGTGGCTTACCGAAGAGGACAATTCCCCCTTCCTCCTAAACGGGTGGGCTCCCAAGAATCGCGCCGGGGTCCCCAAAAATTGACCATAAATTCGCATTGGGGCTCTAAACAAATGCAACGGGCACAAAAAAATACTCGCGCCGAGCCCAAAAATTCGCGCCGAGCCCCCAAATATCGCTCCTGGGACACAAAATTCCTGTCGGTAGTCCCAAAAATGTGGTCGGTGCATCAAAAATTCCCCTCGGGATCCCAAAAATTGGTGTCGATGGCCACAAATAAGCACGGCTTAGCCCCAAGAATCACATCGGACCCGTGAAATGTCAAGATGGAGCCCCCAACATAAAGAAGGATTCCGAAGAATAAACGTCCGAGCCAGGAAAATCGCTCCGGAGACCCAAACATACCACCAAATGACTTCAAAAATCGCACACGGCCCCGAAAAAAGTATCGAAGCTCGAAAAATCGGTGAAGGACACAGTATGGCGCTGAGGACCCAAACAATCAGGCCGGGACTCGGATTTTAAAAAATTCAGAAGTGACGAAAAACGCGTCGAGCCCCAAACAAACTGGCGTCGGATCCACCCGGAAACACGCATCTCAGCCCGAAAAGTCGCACAGGGACTCCGATGAATTACACCGGAACCTCCAAAATCGTGTTTGGATTCCACAAATGTGCACTAAATAACCACAGCAGGACTCTAAGGACACAACAGGAGGCCGAAAATGCAAAGCGCACCCAGTCTCGCAAAAAGTGGCAGGGTCTTAACACGCGCACTGGAGGGGGGGTGAAATCCGCCCACCCCTCCGGTTTTTCGTACATAACTCCAGATTTTACCGGTCGATATACGCCATTTTTTGTGTACCTGCTTAGAAATGACCGGCGCGTCGTTTAAAGTACGAAAATAGAAATCGGCGAAAATTTTTGAGTTAGGGGCCGTTAAAGTAAAAAAAAATCGTAGCGTCAGACCACAAAAATCGGCGCTGATGTGCTTCCCGTATATCCGCAAAAGGGAAGTGTTCTTGGCAACGCTAGCGACTTGTTTGATGTATATTGATATGCTATACAGTTTCAAGGTCATGTTAGGTCACCGAGGTCAAGTCAAGTCAAGTTTATGACAGGTTAATGGAACCAAACTTGGTCAACTGGAATGTTGTCATAAATGCACTACTGTTTGTCATTGTGTACTGTTTGGCATTGCGTTTCCATACTTTATTCATGTACTTCACTCCCTTCATCGCGAAGCCGATTGCGCCGAGCTGCCCGATGAAGCAGTCGGGCGGGTGGCCCGGTTCCGGTAACTGGAACAGGTAACTGACCTGATAAAGTGCTGCTATATAGGTGACCTGAGGTCAAATATCGGGTCTAGCATCTGTATTGCATCATTAGTAATGTGCAAAACATCATTGATACCAATTTTGGAGCATTTAAACACAATCACAGCGATCCATAACAATGACAAGCCAAGCCACGCAAAACAAGGATATTTTGACAAATGTGACCTCAATTGACCTTGAAGATATTGACCTAAGGTCATGAATTTTGCACACAATAGAGTTCACTACCGTCCCCATCGTCGCCTCAAAAACCGACATGGTCCTTTGAAAAAAATGAACAAAAAGATCGGGCATTAAATAAACACATCGGGGTCTTCGAAAGCACGCCGGTTCGTCAAAATTACCGTCGGCGCACAACAAAAGAGCAACAAACCCGAAAAAAAGTCGGGTCCCAAAAATGTGCTCGGCCCCTAACAAAAATTGACTAGAGCCCTAAAATATATTCGTAGATGAAGAAAAGCGCAACGGTTCCGAAAATAACACGTATCTAGGGCCTCAGTTCGGTAGCCAATCTGGGAGCGTATTTAACCAAAGAGTGCATCAAGACTCAGCGTGTATCCGGATTTATTAACCACCAGAAATCACCAAATATGGCACAAGACTATCATGTGACAGCAATTAGCAAAACGCAGGAGGCCGAGCAGAAACCGAAAAATCACACGAAGTGTGGCGAATGCGCCGAATGCGCATTCGCGCATCGTTCGTACACGTGCACGAGCGTTGGCGTTTTGGCGACCGGGAGTTATTAACTGGAATGTGTGATATTTTACAATTTTAGTTTTTAATTGCACAGGTGTAATTTCAGCAGTTTGAGGTCCCATGTGAAAGGGTACCAAATGAAAAACCTTTGAACTGGATGAGGAGTTGGGTTGAAATCCGTTGACTCAGAAACGATGATGGTAAACTGTGCCCCCTTTTACATGACAATTAAATTGGTCACCGATTATTTATTTATTTAAAAAAATTACTGAGCCCCTTTTAAACATAGTGGTCGAAATACGGGTGACTTTTTAAACGATGGCGGTAGGTGGGCCGACTCTAAATCCCCCCCCCAGCGCGAGCCCAAGGTAAACCACTGACTTACACTAACCTTTCCCATGTTTTCCTGTTTTACGGGGACACATTTCGATGCAATGACAACCAGGGACAGATAAAGGGTGTGACACTGGGGGCATGTTCCCCCCCCCCATGGAAGGTGGTGTCCCTCTGAGACGGTTCGAGTGTACCCGCTGTAATTTTTCAGCCAGAGATGCCCCTCTGAGAGAAAAGACGCCCCCCTCCCCCTTGAAGGAAAGGCACCCCTCCGGGAAGCCAGAGTGCACCCCTGACTCGAATGTTTCAGCCAGGGGCGCCACCCCAGGTACTTTTGCAGTGGCGCCTCCCTAAAGGAATGGAGCCCCTCCAAACAAGCTCCCCCATGACAATGTCTGATCCACCCTTGATTAGAACAAAGTTGAAGCGATAGCAACCGAACCTCGCGTTCGGTCGATATAGCTTCAATATCGCCATCTAATAAATCAAGCTAACCTTTGGCCTTGAAGTTTGACCTTGACATGTACCGGTTTGAAATGTTGCACGATGGTTCACCACAGGCGATCGCTTGATACCAGATTTGGGTAGGTTTGGGTGAAAACGAAAAAATGGAAGGCAACCGAAGAAACCGGTTTGCGTTGGACCTTGACAGTTGAAGTGGTCATATGAGACCTATGTAGTTGTTTCCAGCGTGTTCAATACAAGCAGAAGCATTTTTGGTAATTGATTCGAACGGTCATAAACCCTTCGCTGAATGCTAATGTCAATACAAATACGCCTCTGGCGAACTCGTCGCTGAATACGAATAAGACGATAACTTGACGTACTTGCCTAAGGCTGCCCATGACTCCCCTCCCTGTTCTTGAAGGTACCCAAGGACACCCATAGTCACGTTTGTTCAAGATATATCGTTATATGCGCAGGGGATGCAGCCTACAAGGTGTAAAACCTTGCGATAATGCAAATTCGTTGCCTCGCAAAGCGCAATTTTCCACCCAAGCGAAAACACGAGATCATGTTATTCATGAATGTCCTGGAAGCAGGAATCTCTAGCGTTTGGAGATTTACTACTCGGAGATGCGGTGACGACAGATAGTCTCTGAAGCCCATTTATTGGCTAGATCGGCTTCTAGTATTTTTGGTGATTCTCTTGCATAGATATTTTCACTTTACAAATGACTAAGTATAATTTTGCGGCGATCATGGTCAGGTAGCTGAGGCTTGGAGGACACGAAATAAATTGAGTGGGACAAATCGCCACTTTCAGAAATTGGGGACATGTCCCCCAGCCCCAAAGTTGAATTGGGGGAGCGTGAAGTGGCGTGGCGGGAGACAAAGAAGCTGAACCGAGGAAGGACGAGGAGCTGAGCCACGGAAGGATGAGGAGCTGAGCCGTGGGAGAAGGAGAAGCTGAGCCGTGGGAGAATGTGGGGCTGACCCGCGGGATAATGGGAAGCTGAGCCGTGGGGTGGCCGGGCTCTGAGTCCGGGCAGGATTACGAGTTTGACCGCGAACGGGCAAAGAGCTGAGGGGTCGGGCATGCCAATCATGTTGTAATGTATTGTATCGTATTGTGTTGCATTGTATTGTCCCCTAGCGACGAGGGGACGGCACGACGATCATATTGTATGCTTTTGGAAGGGAACATTCCTCTCCAATGTCGAATGGTGCCCGCCAATGCTAAATTGTGCCCACCCAAAGCTGAGTCGGAAAATGTCAAGGGGCCTCCATCCCACGCCCTGCTGAGCCGATTGTATTCGAGCAAGGCTAGCAAGATCTTGCAATACCCTGATTCAGTCTCATGTTTTTTCGTGAATCTGCCAATCCTATGTAGAGGACGAACAGCTGCACCGTGGGATGGTGATCCTCTGAGCCGTGGGATGGTGATCCTCTGAGCCGTGGGATGGTGATCCTCAGCCGTGGGATGGTGATCCTCTGAGCCGTGGGATGGTGATCCTCTGAGCTGTACGATGGTGATCCTCTGAGCTGTACGATGGTGATCCTCAGCCGTGGGATGGTGATCCTCTGAGCTGTACGATGGCGATCCTCAGCCGTGGGATGGTGATCCTCTGAGCTGTACGATGGTGATCCTCAGCCGTGGGATGGTGATCCTCTGAGCTGTACGATGGTGATCCTCAGCCGTGGGATGGTGATCCTCAGCCGTGGGATGGTGATCCTCTGAGCTGTACGATGGTGATCCTCAGCCGTGGGATGGTGATCCTCTGAGCTGTACGATGGCGATCCTCAGCCGTGGGATGGTGATCCTCTGAGCTGTACGATGGCGATCCTCAGCCGTGGGATGGTGATCCTCTGAGCTGTACGATGGTGATCCTCAGCCGTGGGATGGTGATCCTCTGAGCTGTACGATGGTGATCCTCAGCCGTGGGATGGTGATCCTCAGCCGTGGGATGGTGATCCTCTGAGCTGTACGATGGTGATCCTCAGCCGTGGGATGGTGATCCTCTGAGCTGTACGATGGTGATCCTCAGCCGTGGGATGGTGATCCTCTGAGCTGTACGATGGTGATCCTCAGCCGTGGGATGGTGATCCTCTGAGCTGTACGATGGTGATCCTCAGCCGTGGGATGGTGATCCTCTGAGCTGTACGATGGTGATCCTCAGCCGTGGGATGGTGATCCTCTGAGCTGTACGATGGTGATCCTCAGCCGTGGGATGGTGATCCTCTGAGCTGTACGATGGTGATCCTCAGCCGTGGGATGGTGATCCTCTGAGCTGTACGATGGTGATCCTCAGCCGTGGGATGGTGATCCTCTGAGCTGTACGATGGTGATCCTCAGCCGTGGGATGGTGATCCTCTGAGCTGTACGATGGTGATCCTCAGCCGTGGGATGGTGATCCTCTGAGCTGTACGATGGTGATCCTCAGCCGTGGGATGGTGATCCTCTGAGCTGTACGATGGTGATCCTCAGCCGTGGGATGGTGATCCTCTGAGCTGTACGATGGTGATCCTCAGCCGTGGGATGGTGATCCTCTGAGCTGTACGATGGTGATCCTCAGCCGTGGGATGGTGATCCTCTGAGCTGTACGATGGTGATCCTCAGCCGTGGGATGGTGATCCTCTGAGCTGTACGATGGTGATCCTCAGCCGTGGGATGGTGATCCTCAGCCGTGGGATGGTGATCCTCTGAGCTGTACGATGGTGATCCTCAGCCGTGGGATGGTGATCCTCTGAGCTGTACGATGGTGATCCTCAGCCGTGGGATGGCCGACTGTACATGGTGATCCTCAGCCGTGGGATGGTGATCCTCTGAGCCGTAGGATGGTGATCCTCAGCCGTGGGATGGTGATCCTCTGAGCTGTACGATGGTGATCCTCAGCCGTGGGATGGTGATCCTCTGAGCTGTACGATGGTGATCCTCAGCCGTGGGATGGTGATCCTCTGAGCTGTACGATGGTGATCCTCTAGCCGTGGGATGGTGATCCTCTGAGCTGTACGATGGTGATCCTCAGCCGTGGGATGGTGATCCTCTGAGCTGTACGATGGTGATCCTCAGCCGTGGGATGGTGATCCTCTGAGCTGTAGGATGGTGATCCTCTGAGCTGTACGATGGTGATCCTCAGCCGTGGGATGGTGATCCTCTGAGCTGTACGATGGTGATCCTCAGCCGTGGGATGGTGATCCTCTGAGCTGTACGATGGTGATCCTCTTCTGAGCTGTACGATGGTGATCCTCAGCCGTGGGATGGTGATCCTCTGAGCTGTACGATGGTGATCCTCAGCCGTGGGATGGTGATCCTCTGAGCTGTACGATGGTGATCCTCAGCCGTGGGATGGTGATCCTCTGAGCTGTACGATGGTGATCCTCAGCCGTGGGATGGTGATCCTCTGAGCTGTACGATGGTGATCCTCAGCCGTGGGATGGTGATCCTCTGAGCTGTACGATGGTGATCCTCAGCCGTGGGATGGTGATCCTCTGAGCTGTACGATGGTGATCCTCAGCCGTGGGATGGTGATCCTCTGAGCTGTACGATGGCGATCCTCAGCCGTGGGATGGTGATCCTCTGAGCTGTACGATGGTGATCCTCAGCCGTGGGATGGTGATCCTCTGAGCTGTACGATGGTGATCCTCAGCCGTGGGATGGTGATCCTCTGGCTGTACGATGGTGATCCTCTGAGCTGTACGATGGCGATCCTCAGCCGTGGGATGGTGATCCTCTGAGCTGTACGATGGTGATCCTCAGCCGTGGGATGGTGATCCTCTGAGCTGTACGATGGTGATCCTCTGAGCTGTACGATGGTGATCCTCAGCCGTGGGATGGTGATCCTCTGAGCTGTACGATGGTGATCCTCAGCCGTGGGATGGTGATCCTCTGAGCTGTACGATGGTGATCCTCAGCCGTGGGATGGTGATCCTCTGAGCTGTACGATGGTGATCCTCAGCCGTGGGATGGTGATCCTCTGAGCTGTACGATGGTGATCCTCAGCCGTGGGATGGTGATCCTCTGAGCTGTACGATGGTGATCCTCAGCCGTGGGATGGTGATCCTCTGAGCTGTACGATGGTGATCCTCAGCCGTGGGATGGTGATCCTCTGAGCTGTACGATGGCGATCCTCAGCCGTGGGATGGTGATCCTCTGAGCTGTACGATGGCGATCCTCAGCCGTGGGATGGTGATCCTCTGAGCTGTACGATGGTGATCCTCTGAGCTGTACGATGGTGATCCTCAGCCGTGGGATGGTGATCCTCTGAGCTGTACGATGGTGATCCTCTGAGCTGTACGATGGTGATCCTCAGCCGTGGGATGGTGATCCTCTGAGCTGTACGATGGTGATCCTCTGAGCTGTACGATGGTGATCCTCTGAGCTGTACGATGGTGATCCTCTGAGCTGTACGATGGTGATCCTCTGAGCCGTGCCATGGCAAGACTCTGAGCTGTACGATCCTAGGAGCGATGATTTGAACCAGAGGTCGCACTGGGGAGATGCAGGGCCTTTCAAGTGGACCGACTGGAGCCGGATCACCATTCAATGGACGTCAAACCGTCCGTGTCCATCCTTGTCTCTGCCCCGCGACGAACCTAGACTGGCCTCATGTACTCGCCGCTGCTGGTCTGAAACTGGTTATTGACCGGCACCGGATCCAGAAGCCTAGCTTGGGGACAATTTATAAACATTTTCTCAGATTTCGAAAAACTCGTCTGGTTTAAACACCTGATATTCGTCGGGTCTGTTAATAAAAAATATTCATGCACTTTGCCCTCATCCCTCCTGACCCGGCCTTGGTCTTGACCGACCAAGTAGGGAAGACCGGGGCTATATGATCACGGGAAGGTTGATACAACAGCATTTTCTCCAAAAGTATGAAGCCGGTTGCCATGGCTCATGGCTACCTCACATGCTACTATTGGCACCCTCTTCTCGTGACAAGAACAAGCTCAAGCTCAAGTCCTTTCGACAAGCGGCTGCGGAATTGTGACGATATGATGCGTTTCGGGGGCGAAAGTAAAATTTAAATGTCTGTGCTTTCCACTTAATTTCTAATAGTACGCCTACTTGCTAACTTTTTATGTGTCTGTTATCATGACCGTGTTCTCTTAGCTTTGCAACGATGAAATGCTTTTATCATTCGCCGCTACACTGTACTCGCAATGTTGCATAATAAGTTGCAGCCTGCACCAGAATGACTGCGGGGCAAATTGATATAGCCTGCATCAGCTTAATCAGCCTGTGTCAACATCAGTCTGTTTCAACTTTTTGTGGACTGGTAATGGAATAAAATAACCACAGAATTGCCTATTTGTATTCAGGTGTTTGCTAAACCTGTTTCAAATAATCTTATTATATATCATTTAAAAAATAAATTTTGTCCGCATTCCTGCTGGGGTGTCTTTATCAACCAGGGCTCTATTGCAAAGCAGAGCTTGTTGCGTGAACCCTGGCCCCACCACCTAATCGATGAACTCCAGTTCAACGGCAGAATTTTGACCGGGCGTTTAACGTGTCGTCAATGCACCGACGACACGGCCGCCTCGGTAGCTCGTCCTCTGCATTATCGGGCCAGTTGTCAGCTGACCATCTCAGCCGGGGGCTAAATGCGACCCGAACCCTGTCCTGCCAGGACAGGGGAGACGAGTTCGGGCCTGCGCTCTGACCAACTGAGCTACCCGGGCTACGGTGATTTCAATATTTCTAGGGGAATTTATCACCTGACGGAAGAGACTGAACGAAGGAAAATGTGCAGCTACGGAATGAACGTTTGCGCATTCCATAAATGGCATAAACCATGAGCTATGGTCAGCCAGGACTCAAAGCAATATTTTTATTGTAAAGGTGAAACATGGACCTTTCATATGGCGTCAAGTAATGTCACCTACAGATAATATATTATATTTAACTTACATTGTATCAACTTACCCCATCGCAAGTAGCAACTTACCCTTGTAGCGGGGTAAGTTGATGAACCGGTAGTTGCGCGATGTTTGGCTCTCTGGTGAAAAACAAAGAGGAGGCCACGAAAAAAATACTTATTGGGGATAATACTAGAAGGTTTAGGCTTGACATAGGTGTGGAATCTCCTCGCTATCCTTCCAAAGTGATCAGTTATTTTGAATTTCGTTGAAATTGTATCAACTAGACGCGGTTTCCCCTAATTTTATATCATCATCATTTTTGGAACGAGCTCCAATTGTTTTGTATGCTGTACTATGTTCTGCACCTATCAGCTTGTCGCATTTTCCCATCTGTCCCACTTTTTCCGAAGGCGCTCTGACATATTAACCCACGCCCGGCCGGACCTCAGATCGTCCTCCTTTCGGCCGGGGAGATTTCCGTTCCTTCCCCAGGATCTGAGAAGCTATGGCACCCACATAAACAACTGCAGATATCGTCGGACATTGACGCCGTCGGCCGATGACGATTCCGAAATAACGCATCCAGATTGTTTGATTGATACAACTGACCTCACTACGGTACTAATGACGTCACGGATGACATCTCTTTTAGGCCCTGGGGGTTCATTTTTCCGAGCGATTTTGAAAATGGAGTGTTTTGGAATCAGAAAGAAAGGTACCGACTATTATTTATAAAAATTAACATTTGAAGAATTGTGTCCTCATATTTTGTCCGGGTTACAATGCGTAATAATCATGTGCTCCCCAACCAGGGGCGGATGCAGGCAGGTGAGTACGGGGCATGTGATGTAGCCCCATGGAAAGTTGGCGCCCGGGAAAGATCGGGGAAAGGTGCTCTCTCCAGGAAGGCATCATGCCCCCTACCCCCTACTCTCTCAAGGTATCCCTCAATGTATTTTTCAGCCGAATGCGCACCTCTTCTGATTAGGTGATTCCAGAGGAAGTTAGGGTGTACTTGTGTACACTTCGCAATTTTGCGTTCAGCCAAAAGGCTGAATTTCATTTATGTATTCCAGGGATTCCCCTGATGGGTTCCCCCTCCCCCATGAACATTATTTAATTCCTCGGCTGAAAATTCCTCCACTGTCTGAAGCAGGTTGAAGGATGCCTTGGAGGAAAGGTACGGATTTCCATGACACATTTTGGCTTTAGTCAATTTGCTTCCATGTAGCACCACCTGACCCCATTGCGAGACCCTGGATTCATCCAAAGCAGAGCCAGATATCAACGTTTATCTAAATTTTAGCACCCTCCACCTTGTCTTGTTGATCTCATCATTATGTTGACATAAACCAGACATACGTGATAATGCAACCATGTCAACATCTTGTCTTGACATAAATTGCATCGCCTGCAAATCATCTGAAATACACTAAATCGAAGCTATGTCAACATCGGACAATGTTCACATAGACCTGTTTTAGCACAACATAACCATCTCGGGCGATATGGAGCTGCCAGTCTTATCTTCTCGAATGCAATAAACCACCTCAAATTTTCTTTAAGCTAAGCAACCAACGTACACTTTTGAAGAAGGATTTCTTTCCTTCATTCGCGTTTGCGCCAAGCTACCTGGGCAGTAGGAAGATAAGTCGCATTTTGTAAACCGTACGAAATTTGCGCTCTACTCGTACATTTGCTTTGGCCTTCTGTCAGCACTAATATAACGTATACTTACGCTATATATATATATATATATATATATATATATATATATATATATATATATATATATATATATATATATATATATACGACCAACGAGGGACGTCCGAAATTACCAAATTGTCTCTGAAATATACAACATCTCCGGAAAACGCGTTGAGCATGATTAACGGGCAGGAAGCGAGTGTTTTTAATATGAGTGGAACATACGATATTCTGTGCTTCTATACATTTTCGGCATTCACCATCACTTTTCAGTTCTTAGAGGGCCTGGGACCAAGAAATAGAGTCCCTATTCGGCTATTCGGCTCCTGACGGCCCGAGGTCCTCTCATGCAGTTAGAGACCCCTCTTCGTCGTTAGAGACCCCTCTTCGTCGTTTCAGGGGCCCTCTTTAGCGACCCAGGGCCTTTTCCGTCATACTGAATCCCCTCTTCCCCTTAGCTCCTTTTCAAAAGTTTTGGTTTCAACGTTTTGCAACCCCTTTCAAAAGCTTGGGTTCAAAAGTTTTCTTCGTCTTGGGCTCCGCCGTCAGCTCAGTGTTCTTCATATTGTCTCGGGGCCATATCCGTCGGCCCGGGGCTTCTTTGGTCGGTCCAGGGGACCATCACGTCGGCGCAGGGAACCCCTGCGCATACACCTTGAGGGACCTGTGCTGGCACCTCAAGGCGGTAGTTTGGAGGCACCCTCTCCCCTTGGATCCTCCAGGAAGGGTGTCTGCCCCTTCGCCCTCCTCCTGGCTACTCCGCTGCAACTGGTCACCGATTGGCCAATGGTCGGTCTCACCTGGAACGGCCCATTTGTTCCCATCACCCATCACGTTTTAAAATGTATCTTGCTAGGAGATTGTTTGACCTGTGCATTTTGGTCCTCCGCTGTGAGTCCAATTTTACCTAATTTGTATCGTAAGGGTATATTTTTGTGCTGCAATAAACTGGGTTCAACTCAACATGACACATGTTGACATATATGCTAAGATAAACATGTTAACTTAATTTGCACCTAGTCTATGCTGCGCTAAACCAGAAAAACGCATATGTGTGTTGTGTTTTTCCGAGAAGATCAGCGGTGAAGATGGAATGTCTTTGACGCACAATCTGTTTATTGTTTGACTGCTTAAATTGCAGATTTGGCAGGATTTATCTGAGTGTTCAGTTCCCATTGCTTTCGTTCGACTCCTCCGAATGAATTGTTCATTTCCATTGGCGTCGCCACCGATATTGGATAGGGATAGGGACCAAAGTGTTTTGGTTAATTTTCCGTGCAATTCTCCCTAGGCGCAAGCGTAATTATAAGCTTCACACAGTTTGGGGACGTGTTATGCCGTCTCTCATCGTGGCTACGCCCATGTTCGTGTGTCATTGCATGTCTTGTCCCCTTCCAAATTCTTTTCTGAGTGTCCCCACCTATGATATATATTTTGATCGTGAGTGGGAAATGTAGTATCGAAGGTATTGCACCTACAAAATAAGCTTACACTGTTCAATGCAATATTTATCCAAGTGTAGCCGAATTATCTTGTGCTCAACTGTATAGCAGTATGTCCAACACCAACCAATTTTACTCAACAGTCACCATTTGCAAGGGCAATTTTGTCGGTGGTCTTCCACCTACGACATTGATAATGATTAAGCTGCCGACCTGAGCAGGAGCGATGCCGTATTACGAGTGCATTTCACCGCTTCGCTAATGAAAATCTCGGGGCCGTGTTGTTGTGTCGCGGGCACGGCTGTCATGCTGCCATTACTGAGCTGCGGGCCGGCGGCATGTGGCGTGTGCGCGCCGCTCTGTGACGTGACGAGCCGGTCAGCTGCCGCGGCCGGCCGGCAGTCATGTCGGCGGAAATTGCCTCTGCTGCCACAACTCCCCTGCTGCCATGCCGTCCACCGGCACCGATATTGCTCTAATAGCATCTGTAATATCCAATCTGAGCCCAATCATTGGCTGGGTGGTATTGTTATTGGCGCCGCTTGGTGCTTGTCCCACCGCCGCCGAGCTGCTGACGGATCTAATCTGGGGGCGTGGCCGGCGCCGCTCATTGGCTGTCGCCCGGACGCCGACCACGGCTATTGGTCGTCGTCCGTCGATGGCATAGATAAGGAATTTAACGACCCAACGTAGCGTTGGTAATGACGTTTTGGCCGGTTGCCGAGGAAGATCCGAGCAAGCTAGATGGATTTTCCAGGGGGTGGTTCTGGTAAGTCGCTGTTTCCTCTGCCTCACCGGTGAGCGGTCCTGCTGAAGTGGTGGCTGCCTGGATCTCCAGACACCAGATCTCTCGATCCTGATCCAGATCACTCCAGACCTGGAGCTCGTCAAGACAGATCGTCAGGCACCGGTTCAGAAGGGCAGATCGCCAGGCGCCGCCTCAGCGGGACGGATCGCCAGGCGTTGCTTGAGCCGGACGGATCGTCAGGTGTCGCTTGAACAGGACGGATCGCCATTCGGACACAAAGCGGTCGTTCCGGTGAGTCCAAACCAACAAATGCATGCTTTCTTTTTATTTGTATTACGGCAGCTAGAATGTGAGGCGCCTCCAGCGCCTGCTATTTCAGGTGTACCAGAGCAAGGCGCCATTAAGTGTACTGAACGAGCGAGCGCAAAAGACGCGCTATGAGGCACTTCTGCTGCAAGCGCAGGATCGGACACCATGCACTGACAGGGACCGGATGGACTGTGATGTGACGGATGGATGAACTGTGCTCTTTCGGCAGCCCGCAGGGACATGGACCTTATTCCGTCCAATTTTCGTGGAAAAGCGGGAATAAAAACGAAAAGCAAAGCCCATCTTCACCATAAGATACATTGCATTCACACTTGGTATGCCTACGTGTCGATATTTAGCAGAAGTGCCCTATTGCGAAAATATTGGCTTCATTTTCTGCGTGTACATAGCAAAAAAAAACACAAAAAACAACAATCCACTTCAGCCAAAGCTGGCTGTAATCTTTCTGTGATCGGCTGTGCTACTGCCGAATATGGCACACGTGCCTCAAAACCGAATGCACCATGCTTACCGAATAGTCGAATTAGCATAGGTACCGTGCTGCATCGTGGTCTTTTTTGTTTGGTGGGTGCCTTCCCGCTTCCCATTCGTAGGTGCCTTCCCGCTCAGTGTATGTCGCATAACTCCGTTCAGCTCGGCTCCCCCTATCGGATTGACTGCAGCCACCCAGTCTCCCGGCCTTATGGCACGCAGGTCGCGTTCGTGACCACGTGACCACGTGACCGACTGGCTGGCTGATCGGCTGACACCCGCAGTCGGTGCCCTTCGGACAAACGTAGGCTAAGTTCCGCCACAAAACCATTCTTAACAAAAATGCGCATTCTTCAAAATACGTATCGTCGTAAATACTGATCAACATCAAAATCAAAATACCAAGTGTGATTCTGAGTGCAGTCTTTAGTACACAAGGCATTGTGGCAAAATGTATTGCTATTTCAAAAGCGTGACAGTGAAGCGCGATCGGGTCGGGTCGGGTCGCTCCGATGAACTTGTGTAGCGTATAGGCGGGAGAAGACTCGCTGATGACCTTGAGGTGGGGTCGGGTCGGGTCGCTCAGATGTACTTGTGTCGTATATGGACGGGAGAAGACTCGCTCTTGCTCGTAATGACTGTGACGAGACCTCCCTCGCTGGTCGTTAGTTCAATGACACGAAGCGTCGCTGATGCAAAGTTCATCGCAAGAGACAGTGGCGCAGCCTTGCAGTGGCAAAGTGGGCAACGTTCCCACCACGAAATGATTGACCTCTTAATGGCAATATTACCTTTTCCTCTTTCTTTACAGGAAAGTGGGCTGGGAAGGTAGTGCACGTTTGACATTTGCTTTCATTGTTAGAGCAGTTCACTCACAGATTTGGTTTACTTTTCTCAAAGTGGACTGTTTTCATTGCAGCCGTAGCGCCTTCGAAACCAAATTGTTCATTTGTTATTTTACACCACAGCAGCGAACATTGAGATGGAATTTAACTTAATCCCTTGTCCTTGACTAGCCCTGCCGCTGGATTTAATGTCCGAGTGTCCAAATGGTAACATCGAAGCCCCACGGTTTATACGGCCCAAGCAATTTCCTCTCCTCTCTCCTCCAAAAATATGTTCCAGAATAAATTTATATTCGGAGCAACCGGCCTTTTTAGGAAATCAGTTTTCTTTAATCTGATTGGCATGCCTCTGAAGACGTCATTTATTTGTGGTTGTAGTGAATTAAGCGTGCCCAAGACATTTGGAATGGTATAGTTTGGGTCCTTTCACATGGCATGACACATTGGTGCCATCGACAACAAATAATTACCTAAAGGGCACCTCGTTGTCACAAACAAGCAGGCCCTGAGAAGTATAACTTTTATAGCAATTTGATGCGCCGTCACCATGGCTCCTAAATAAAAAAAAACACTAGATAGTTCGATGCCTGTGCAGTAAAACTACTGATTCACCAAAGCTACTTGACACAGTTTAGAGATATGCCCACTGGACTCATTCCGAGACAAATGAATGGGTTCCAGATCAGTAACTGAAAAGGTTTGGGTGTTCTCAATGGCAGAGTCGGTAATATAACTGCGAAACTGCTGACACTCGCACCCACCGTTTCAGCGATGGGTGCGACCACGAATACATTTGAGCAAAAGAGGAGCAGTGGGTGTGTGAGCATATAATTATACCGATGGTGATCTTGTCGAGAAGGTTCTCACATTAACCGGCATCGTCGTATTGGACTTACGATGAGATAAACATAGAAGCGTCCGGACCGAATTGTGCGTCTTCTTTCGGGAAGCGTTAATCCCAGTGTATCGGGCTCGGTAATGTAGTAGCCAGGCATAGACAACTGAGTGTCCCGTCTTCCAAATTTGGAGACGGCCTGTCAGATGACACGGGCTGCAGATAGACGACGAATAGGCGGGACGGAAGATCTGCGAGCCGCCCTTCCAGGGGCGGTAAGTTTCATGGCGCCGACCGTTAGTTGCGAAATAGCCATCACCCAACCTCCAGAGAAGTAGATGACAGAAGACAGGAAAAGGCGAACATCTCTTGATTACCACCCATCGGGAAAGCCTACCGAAAGTACTGCACATTCACCACACCTTTGGCAATTTTTGGCCAAACCGTCCCCCCGACACTGTGACCTGTGTAGGACTCAAGGAATAGGCAGGGGGTGAGCGGTCTCTCCTAACGGTTAAGGAACATGCAGAGGTTGAGCGGTCTCCCGTAATGCTCAAGGGCAAGATAGGCTAGAAGATCGGTCTCCCGGCCGGCTTTCCGGGATAGGTTGTATTCCGGTGCCAGATGGCTGGTGAGGTTTCGGACCACGTCGACCGAGGCTGACCTGGGACCGCCTCCGGTGTGGCTCCCGTCCACAAGCGTCAGCGTGTAAGCACATGCAGGGCGTCGACTGGGTAAGGTCGGACATTAATACCAGCGTCCAGACATAAGACGTAACATAAATTATCGGAATGTCGTAACCCAGTGTTGCGGAGCCTTAAAGCTGAAAAGTAAATAGTAACGTGTCATTCGCACCCGGGAGTGTCGCGCCAGCCTGTCGCAGTTTGGAACTAAGCACGGGTAAGTGGTATTTAATTTCATGCTCTTATGTTTTAAGCAGCGATCTGAGGAGTCGGGGCCTGTCCAATGCTCACACCATTGGAAGAAATCGCGTCGAAATCAGCATCGAAAGCAAAGAAATCGCGTCGACCAGCATCGAATCGAATAGCCATTAATTGACGTTCCACATTCCTTGGCTCAGAATGGCCCGCACCATACTGCGGGTATGAATAGTGCAGCTCGGTGGTGCCATCACACCAGTGGACTGGAAGAAATCGCGGGTCCAGTATGACTTATCCAGTATCCAGTATCCAGTATCCAGTATGACAGACTTCGATAATTATGGACGGATATTCGAAGTGAAAGGAGGAAACGAATAGGTCAAGTGAGAGCTTGCATGACGTAGCGTTGGGTAGGTAAGGACCCGCGGAGCCGTATGGGGCCCAGCGGACCAATCGAGCGTCAGATAATTGTTATTGCGAACTTTTAACTCAGGAGTATTATCCGTAGTCCATCTGCAATCTGGCTATTCTTAGTACATCCCTGGGCTGAGGCGAAGGGAAAGCACGCGGTATGTGGGAGAGCCCACTCTCAGTATGTGGGAGAGCCCCCTAGCTCTGGACGGTCGCCGGTGACGGTCGCCATGCCAACATCAGTCGCCGGTGACTGAGGCCATGCCAACATCATTACCTGTATCCGAGCCATCCCCAGATCATCCCCACTTGCTTTATGTGGCGACATGATCCACCAGACGCACTCACGGTAGGATGTGGTGGAAGTGAAGAGCCTGGTTTCGCCTATAACTTCGTGACAGGATGAAGAGGGGCCCGGGGCCAGCTCGGCGGCCGGCGATCGGAGAGCCGACTAATGGCCGGAGGAGCAGAGGAGAACGCTAACCAATCCAGCATGTTGAGCTGAAGCGACGTGCGTACGGACGAGGAACTCACCCATGACGCAGAGCGCAAGAGGCCCTACTCCCCCGACTACAGCGACCCCACCCTCGCCTGCTGACGACCCCCACACGCCTCCGACTCCCTTTCACTGACCGCCAGCTGCCAGTGCCAGTACTAGGCGCAGCTGTATATTGCCATTAACACCGGGCTGAAGGAGTTCTCGCCGAGACACACTGGATGCAATCAGCTGAGCCGCTTCTCGGGTCGTGCTACTCTATGCCAATGACCTTCGACCGCGGGATCATTGCGCCTCTTGGCTTGACCTGACCGCCGGACCGATCAGCAGAATCGCCGGGAGGCGGACGTGCACACGCGTCGCCTCGTGCAGATAGCTGGTCGAAGGCCTGCAACAAGTGCTTGAGTTTAAGGGAAACGTAAGGCTCCTCAGGCGGCGTGAATTTGGGCTTAAATGTCGGCATCCGCCCACCTGTGCTGTCATTTCTCAGGCTCACCACCCCTCACACATCCAACCTCAGGAAAATCAGGAGTGAAATAATTGTATGGCTGGTGCCGCTGGTTACGAGCGAGGACCAGGCCCGACCGGGCTCACTGTCGTGTAGATCCGGAATCCTGAATCCGGAATCCGGAAGCACGGTGAGAGATCTGATCCGATCGTCGCGTGCATAAATTCGTAGTAACTTCTTGATATAGCGTTAAAAGTTTTGTTTCCCGGCTCAGACCTTCAGTTGTTCTTAAGATACCCTGAAGCTTAGTTCAAAGAAAAGGTTTTGTGGTGGCACTTAGCTCGTCCACACAGCTCTGCCCTGATTCAGACAACAGTCGGCCGCCGTCCGGCCCGATATCCTCAGTCGTGAATGCGTTCGCATTGCAATACCAGAGCCCGGAGGCGGTGGAAGTGTTCTTTTGGCTTCTTCTATACAATGCGACCTGGCGAATGCATCACGTCTGATGTCACCTTAGTTCTTCATGCATATCTGAGGTCGCGTCACTACAAAAAAAACCCAATAAATCCACACGACTAATGTGTACGGGGTCATGTTCCACTACAATGTGCTGTCAGACTGTCGGCGCTCGTCCCACAGCCCCTAACGGTACCTTATCACGGGAGAAGGCCAGCCCCTAATGGCACCTTATCACGGGAGAAGGCCAGCCCCTAGCGCTTATCACGGGAGAAGGCCAGCCCCTGTCGGATCTGCTCTCGTGTATCTATATGTCGTGTGCACATCGTTGAATTAAAAGGTTCAGTGGCATTCCTATGAATGGCGTGGAATGTCGGTGGAAAGCATAATCTTTCAATAACCGGATATATTACGCCATGTGGCGGGTGCAGGAACTGTCATAATGTTGGAGGGTGAGAGCTTGTTTGAAATCTAATATGTCCATACAAAGCGCCTATAGGGTCAATGCTGAACTCGTCCAAAGTTTTGGGGTGGCGGCTGCCCCCACTGCCCCCCCCCCACACTCACACTTCTACGTCAATTCTATACCCCGCGTTGACAATCTTGGCCGTTTTATGAAATGCCCCCTTACTATTAGAAAGTTCACAAAATACCTTCCAGGACATCATTGTATTCACGCATCTTCGTATTGTCCGGAATTTCATGAAATACCTGAAGACACAGGCATTCCACGGAATGCTTACCTGGTTATTTATTTTTAATGTACCTGTCGCGGCCCTGGCATTACCGAATATTTAGACTAACCCATTGGGAGATCCAGGGGGAGGGGAAACTTGTGGCATGTGTTTCCACCCCACCTTCGACATGGAGATGTGACGCCGTTACATGGTGCTCGAATGAACACCCCCAGTTGTGCTCAACGAGTTTCAGCCGATGTCACCCCTCAGAGGAGAAAACGCCTCCTCTCCGGAGAAACCATTAACGCTCCACTCATGATAAAAATATCTGGATCCTCCCCTGAACATGCATGCCTTAATTTCTCCGTAAATTTCATGCTCATATGCTGTGTTTCTGTGCCCGTTTACACGTCTGCCATTGCGTATGCATTGTGTCGCACTGTATTTGTATTTATTATCTTGGAGCTATCCACTTTATAGTGTCTATTCTTGTCCCAAGTCAGAACAACGACAGGGGAGAAACAAACGTACACACGATCATGGAAGCAAGTGGGTTACAACGGCAACACCGGGCGATGGTTAGCAAGACACCAGCACTCAAGCAGGCGATGCATCAAGCAGGGGCGCTTTGGCGGTCTGGTGAAAGACCCACGAATCATATCAGTGAGCTCGTTGGGGAGTCGGTCACATAACAATCTGTTCAGTCTAATACTTCGATCTCTGAGGGAGCGATTTTACAGAAAGGCTGCCACCAGTTACTCCGGTTCACGGTGATTGAGCACCTTGTGATCCATGTGGAGAACTTCATCAACGTCCATACAGGCAACCACCCCAACTGCTCACGCAGTTGCTATTATGTTATAATATTTTGTTCTGTCGCATAAGTGTAATACCGCATTGCATAAGTGTAATACCGGAGGCAGCTGGTACCATGACGGCTATTTTAAAACTTAATCTGCCAATGTTGGGGAGGCGGCGGGGTGTCCAGCGATGTACACTGGGGAGTTTGTCGATGATGGTTAAAAACACAACGCGTAGAACACATTTTTTCAAAGATTTGGGATATTTATTTTGTCGAAACTTCTAGCAAAGATGATTATCGAGTTAGATGAGACCACGCACCACGGAGCATGACCGTTATGGATAATAAGACTTCTCAACCCTTCCGATGAGCCAATAGCTGTGATGTTTCGTGCTTCAATAATCTTGTCCCTGTTTATTTCCCGTGTTGTGGACAACAGTGACTGATGTTGGGTTATTGTAGGCTTGACTGACCTAGTGCTACCTCTTCCTCTTCAATGCTGTCCGTCGATCTATTCAATGGTGTTCAGGTGTATTGTCCCGAGTGATTATTTCTTATGGGTATTGCGGGTGCCCAAAGATAAATGTGGGCCCTGATTTGGATTACAGCGCTTACTCAAACCAGAGGAATCTATGCAAATAACTGAGGGGCCCATTTATGATTTTGAGCACATGGGTCGGCATGCCTATATCACCTGATGCAAGCTTGAAGTAAAGATGGAGTTTTCTTCGTTTTTTGAGGGGCTTCAGTCCCACCATATTCGCTTTGGCCTCACCAGCCTCTTGCTGTCTTTATTTGGGGCCATATGGAGTGTGCCTGACCAACCAAATTGGCAGCACTCATTTCCTCCATGCATTGGACCCAACCATTTATTTTCAAACTTCTCAACTCATTGAAAGCATTTATATGCTTTGTCTGAGGTGGCATTGAGGCCGCATGAAAACAGGGAACAGTCCGCTGTATATTTCCAGACTGTATCTGTCATATACGTGGTACTAGATCCGATTGCTCTTCCACTTTTCCAATTTGGCCTATTTTTGTTTGCTTGTGGCCTTATATGAAGTTAGCGGACAAATCCAAAGCAGAGAGGACATTTCCATGTCAAACTTCATATTGTTTAATATTGCGCCGATATTATTATATTGAAAGAATGGTCATGATATCTTCGGTCCCGAATCACCTTCGTCATGAGTGCAAGACCAATTCGGGTTGTCATGACAACCCTTGATATTTATTCTACCGAAAACCGACGTTGATTGGGCATTTTGTAAAATGCCTAGAAAAAATATGGAAAATGTTCTCATTCAATTCGTTTACCATATTTCCCTGGTCACAGCCGAACATTCCAGGAAATACATAAAATTGTGAATCCAATGGTGTAATTAGATCGATTGTTTCCAACCTACTCGATATATCGATACTGCAAGATTTAGGCATCCCATAGAATTAATCTCGATTTCAGCAAAAACCTACGACATATGTACAACAGAAAAGTCCACATGAGCGACCAAACATGATCGGATCCGAACTGGCCACGAGTTTTGCACCGTAGCCGGTAGCCAGTTTGTGAGCTGGCTAGCGCAGCATGTAGCACATCTGGATTGTGGTCTGAAGGCTTTGTTTTCAGGCTTGCTTATGCCAACAATTCGGGCACTATGCGGGCAATCGGGGGACCTATATTGGCATTTGGGACACTACCGACAACTTGGGAGCCACGCCGGCAATTGGAGATACTGTTAAGCAACTCAGCATCATTCCGGCAATTGCGATGCCATGCATGCAATTGGGGACGATTGGGGAACTATGCCGGAAGTTGGGGCACTGTGCCGACAATTGGGGCACTATGCCGACAATTGGGGGCACTATGCCGACAATTGGGGCACTGTACCGACAATTGGGGGCACTATGCCGGCAGTTGGGGCACTGTACCGAAAATTGGGGCACTATGCCGACAATTGGGGGCACTATGCCGACAATTGGGGGCAGTATGCCGACAATTGGGGCACTATGCCGACAATTGGGGGCAGTATGCCGGCAATTTGGGGCACTATGGCGGCAATTTGGCGTGGCGCACTGAAGTTTTAGGGGCATGCAATATATTCGGCATTGGAGCCCGATTTTAAATAGGAATTTTGACAACATTGGATTGAAAACCAACACGCTTTAGTCGATGACGTCACGGTTGTCATGATGTCAATGATGTCACTTTAGTCACTGTTCCAGAAAATGGGTCCCTTTGCCGAACACGGTGCACATATCTCAAATCAGAACGCAAAGCTGACATGCATTGCCGAAATCAGTTCCACTCGTTGCTGGCAATGCCTGATCTTTCACCGAAGCCGGACGCCAAGCAAGGCGAATGTCTACACGGGCTGCGATGGACGGCGGCTGAGGTCGGCTCACAGTTCGTCTGGCGAAGCGTTGTGAGGTACGATCCTGTGCTCTAGAGCCCGATCACCTGACTTTCCCTCGCTCGTCCAGTGTTTCTAATTGCGCCGTACATTGGCACACTGACGAGACCTGTATCGCTTTATGGAATCCGTTGGGTGGGCACATCAGGTTCGTTTGACAAAAATTGAAGCAGAATCAGGGTAGGTGTAGGTCGTTCTCGCACTGGTCTAGGAAAAACATATATTGAGCGTGGAGTGGGTAGTGTGGTGGTGCACACTTAGTCCTCACTGTCTGCTAGCGATGCACTGATAGATCACGGTCTCTTTATTCACTGTCCAAGGTTCGGCTATACACGCTGTTGTCTCGAGGCTTGTCCTGACACGACTGGCCCTGTCGGGGCGGACAGTCGGGAGTGGGTCGCGCGTCCGTGGTGCCATAACCATAAACCACGGCCCGCGCGCCGCACATGCGACACACGCACAACAGGTAGGGGTTGGGCACTTCAGCATTGGAGGGGCACATGCTCTTCGAAAAGTATGCAAAACGACACCGGTGTCCACAGTTACTGGCCAGCCCCCAGCCCGTCCGTTCCTGCACAGCTACTGCTCAGCCCCCAGCCCGTCCGTTCCCGCACAGCTACTGCTCAGCCCCCAGCCCGTCCGTTCCCACACAGCTACTGCTCAGCCCCAGCCCGTCCGTACCCGCACAGCTACTGCTCAGCCCCAGCCCGTCCGTTCCCACACAGCTACTGCTCAGCCCCCAGCCCGTCCGTACCCGCACAGCTACTGCTCAGCCCCCAGCCCGTCCGTACCCGCACAGCTACTGCTCAGCCCCCCAGCCCGTCCGTACCGACACAGCTACTGCTCAGCCCCCAGACCGTCCGTACCGACACAGCTACTGCTCAGCCCCCAGCCCGTCCGTACCCGCACATCTACTGCTCAGCCCCCAGCCCCCAGTCCGTCTGTACCGACACAGCTACTGCTCAGCCCCCAGCCCCCAGTCCGTACCGACACAGCTACTGCTCAGCCCCCAGCCCCCAGTCCGTCTGTACCGACACAGCTACTGCTCAGCCCCCAGCCCGCCCGTGCCGACACAGCTACTGCTCAGCACCAGCCCGCCCGTACCGACACAGCTACTGCTCAGCCCCCAGCCCGTCCGTACCGACACAGCTACTGCTCATCCCCAGCCCGCCCGTACCGACACAGCTACTGCTCAGCCCCCAGCCCCCAGTCCGTACCGACACAGCTACTGCTCATCCCCAGCCCGCCCGTACCGACACAGCTACTGCTCAATCCTCCCAGCCCGCCCGTACCGACACAGCTACTGCTCAGCCCCCAGCCCCCAGTCCGTACCGACACAGCTACTGCTCATCCCCAGCCCGCCCGTACCGACACAGCTACTGCTCATCCCCAGCCCGCCCGTACCGACACAGCTACTGCTCAGCCCCCAGCCCCCAGTCCGTACCGACACAGCTACTGCTCAGCCCCCAGCCCCCAGTCCGTACCGACACAGCTACTGCTCATCCCCAGCCCGCCCGTACCGACACAGCTACTGATCAGCCCCCAGCCCCCCAGTCCGTACCGACACAGCTACTGCTCATCCCCAGCCCGCCCGTACCGACACAGCTACTGCTCATCCCCAGCCCGCCCGTACCGACACAGCTACTGCTCAGCCCCCAGCCCCCAGTCCGTACCGACACAGCTACTGCTCAGCCCCCAGCCCCCAGTCCGTACCGACACAGCTACTGCTCAGCCCCCAGCCCGCCCGTACCGACACAGCTACTGCTCATCCCCAGCCCGCCCGTACCGACACAGCTTCTGCTCAGCCCCCAGCCCCCAGAGTCCGTACCGACACAGCTACTGCTCAGCCCCCAGCCCCCAAGCCCGCCCGTACCGACACAGCTACTGCTCAGCCCCAGCCCCCAGTCCGTACCGACACAGCTACTGCTCAGCCCCCAGCCCCCAGTCCGTACCGACACAGCTACTGCTCATCCCCAGCCCGTCTGTACCGACACAGCTACTGCTCAGCCCCCAGCCCCCAGTCCGTACCGACACAGCTACTGCTCAGCCCCCAGCCCGCCCGTACCGACACAGCTGCTGCTCAGCCCCCAGCCCCCAGCCCGCCCGTACCGACACAGCTACTGGTCAGCCCCCAGCCCCCAGTCCGTACCGACACAGCTACTGCTCAGCCCCCAGCCCGCCCGTACCGACACAGCTGCTGCTCAGCCCCCAGCCCCCAGCCCGCCCGTACCGACACAGCTACTGGTCAGCCCCCAGCCCCCAGTCCGTACCGACACAGCTACTGCTCAGCCCCCAGCCCCCAGTCCGTACCGACACAGCTACTGCTCAGCCCCCAGCCCGCCCGTACCGACACAGCTGCTGCTCAGCCCCCAGCCCGCCCGTACCGACACAGCTACTGCTCAGCCCCCAGCCCGCCCGTACCGACACAGCTACTGCTCAGCCCCCAGCCCGCCCGTACCGACACAGCTACTGCTCAGCCCCCAGCCCGCCCGTACCGACACAGCTACTGCTCAGCCCCCAGTCCGTACCGACACAGCTACTGCTCAGCCCCCAGCCCCCAGTCCGTACCGACACAGCTACTGCTCAGCCCCAGCCCGTCTGTCCCCACGTCGATCTGAGTCATTGACGAGACAACAAAGTCATGTTAACCATAATACACCGCCAGGCTGATCGATTCTCCATTGTTGCCAGTAAGCAGCCATTACTTTTTATTATCAGCTTAATTGACCGCTCGGAGATGATGGAGCAATCTGGCGGGCTTTATCGACGGCCGCGGCCCGCTCGTCTGACAGCGTCTCAGGCAATAAGCGCCGCTCGTGATAGCAAAGCATTCGGCGATTGTCATAGGTGCCACTGTATGTGCTTGTAGGGATGCGTGTGCATCTCCGACTTGTAGGGATGCGTGTGCATCTCCGACTTGAAGACACTTGCGTCCCCAACTATCCTGCCCAAATGGAAAGAGCTGGCAATCTACCAAAAAAACAGGGTGTTGAGCTTCAGGAGATCTCGTGATTGATACCCGATATTTACGCAAAAAAGGAAAAGTTTCACGTTGAATCGCTGCCTGACTGAAAACAGTAGCAGACACGAGCTGAAGTTTGTACCATGGTGCTCCTCACTATCGTGGAATACCTACTGACCGTGCGCGACGTGCTACATTTCGACCCATAGGTGAGGCGCCTTATGAGGTCAAAGTGTGAACCTAAGTGTGTTAGGTTAGGTTCGGGATTCCAGAAGTATTGCCCGAAAATACTATTTATATTACACAAGGGGTACAATTCTACCCTAACTCAGCTTCAGCATCAAAAATACCCCCAAAATGACTCCTAGCCCGAAAGAAGTTCATCTGAGATCAAGCTATGTCATTGACCTAGGATACCCTTGGAAATGTAAATTACCTATGTTGATAGGTTAGCTGAGTTTTCAATATCCTATGACTGGTGATTGAGGGCAATGATTAAGATAAATTGTCAATAATCCGCAAGTTTGACAGAAAGCGGCCGGACGTGGCTCTTCTGATGACGTCATAGGTCAGTAACCTGACGTGACATCTTCAAATTGTTTGCACCGTGACGTCGAAAGGCTCCATCAGATATGCCAAGCGACCAACGTTTCCCCGTAGTGGCCACAAATCGTACGGTAGGTTGCAAGACCTCCCATCCCCTCTTGCACGGGCGAGCGTTAAGTACCAACCTTGCCAATGCATTTTCAACTGTGTATTCGAACGCGTTGCGTGGCATGACGATGATCCTATCGCACCAAGAAACAAAATAATTAGGTATTAAACGGAGAAGGACCGAGGTAGCAGTGGATGTCGGCAAAGGGATTGACAGGTAGAACGCGATTACGAGTAGTTTAGAAGAATACACGTGGGAAGGCAAATTACTTCAGCAGCGGATGCACGCTACCCCGTCACTTTCCGTCAGTTATGTGCGCTAAACGGCCTTGACAGAAAACAGAAGGCGCCAGAAGCAATATGTTTGATTTTTCTGACAATCCGAGCCTTAGCATGGCAAGGCAGATTGTTGTACCAACCTACCTCTGTTTCATGTAACCCCGGTCTTCCCTATTGTCAAATGTCCCAAACTTGGATCTCATGTGCAGTACGTGAAAACCCTAAAGCAATGCTTATCGCGATAACAAGTGTATGCGCATGACATGAAAGCTTATAATTAACTGAATGTGCCTGAAGCAGGGGTGTCGCTTTATATACTTTTGGGGGGCAGGTGCCCCCTCAATGCTGGTTTTGCGCTCCCCCCCCCCATAATGATTTCAACTTTTAATATGCGACCATACGGAGTGTGCCCATCAATCAGTTTGAACCTGCCCATTGCCTTCACGTATTTCCTCCCCTCACCCAAATAATTTTCAGACATCAGCACCCATGGTCTGAAGTGTACAATTAGAGGAAAATTAACGTTGTATGATGTAGCTGAGCCACATAATGTGTCCTCCAGACCAGATGGGAGTCAGACCAGATGGGAATAAGACCAGATGAGAATCAGACCAGATGGGAATCAGACCAGATGGGAATCAGACCAGATGAGAATCAGACCAGATGGCAATCAGACCAGATGGGAATCAGACCAGATGGCAATCAGACCAGATGGCAATCAGAGTATCAAGCCATTCCGCTAAAGCAGCTCCAATCGAGGGAATTTAGACTGCAAAGTACTTGAAAATATAATTTTCCAGCAAACTACTTTGAAGTGGTCAGGCAAGTGTTACGTAAACATTGTTGCACATTCAAACGTAACTTTTTCGCCATGTGAATCAATATGATTATTCCATTTTGTTATCTTACCTTGTTTTTTTCGCCTGGTGATCATTAGAACATACCCTTTTTCCATTCCGGATAAAACAACAATACAAAACGTTCCTTCCCGTCCATTGAAGGAAGCTAACGATGCTAATGTGATTGGCAGAGTCCGCATTCGGCGGCCACATTGGTGAGTCATGAAGCCCTTCAAAGCCGAAGACAAGTACTTCGTTCCAAGACCGAAGTCCTTCCTCATCGAAGACATCCTTGGCAAAGGCTATTCGGTAGGTATGCTTTTCCATGAATTTCTCTGATTTTCTGCTGGCCGTTCCTTAAAACTGACCTCGTTCTCAATCGTGGCCGCATCCAGGAGTGTCTTGAGACCGCGCAGGATTGTAGCCAATTCTCACGTCACTCCGTATCATATCTCACGTTACTCCGTATCATATATCACGTCAATCTGATCAGAACACCCGCCTTCGCCTTCTCTTGGAAGATACGTCTTCTTAAAGATCGTACTGCATATGCGCAGTAGAATACCTACGATCTTAACAGCATATGAATACCTTAAATATTTTGGACCCAGAGGTCATCGTAGACTCCCAGGTCAGCAAGGATAACTTCATCGGTGGCGTCGGCGCCAGGCATTTCCGCTGTTGTACCCACTGTGGATTGGCAGTGCTCCAGATGCTATGCCCATTGCCCAGTGTGAGGTTCAGTGTGGGTCGGCAGTGTCCCAACTGGTGTGCCCTGTGTGAGGTTCAGTGTGTGTCGGCAGTGTCCCAGCTGGTGTACCCAGCGTGAGGTTCAGTGTGGGTCGGCAGTGTCCCAGCTGGTGTGCCCAGTGTGAGGTTCAGTGTAGGTCGGCAGTGTCCCGGCTGGTGTACCCAGTGTGAGGTTCAGTGTGTGTCGGCAGTGTCCCAGCTGGTGTGCCCAGTGTGAGGTTCAGTGTGGGTCGGCAGTGTCCCGGCTGGTGTACCCAGTGTGAGGTTCAGTGTGGGTCGGCAGTGTCCCAGCTGGTGTGCCCAGTGTGAGGTTCAGTGTAGGTCGGCAGTGTCCCGGCTGGTGTGCCCAGTGCGGGGTTCAGTGTGGGTCGGCAATGTCCCCACTGTTGTGCCCAGTGCGGGGTTCAGTGTGGGTCGGCAGTGTCCCGGCTGGTGTGCCCAGTGTGAGGTTCAGTGTGGGTCGGCAGTGTCCCGGCTGGTGTGCCCAGTGTGGGGTTCAGTGTGGGTCGGCAGTGTCCCGGCTGGTGTGCCCAGTGCGGGGTTCAGTGTGGGTCGGCAATGTCCCCACTGTTGTGCCCAGTGTGAGGTTCAGTGTGGGTCGGCAGTGTCCCGGCCGGGTCTGGTGTGCGCCCAGTGTGCCCAGTGTGAGGTTCAGTGTGGGTCGGCAGTGTCCCGGCTGGTGTGCCCAGTGCGGGGTTCAGTGTGGGTCGGCAATGTCCCCACTGTTGTGCCCAGTGCGAGGTTCAGTGTGGGTCGGCAGTGTCCCTGCTGGTATGCCCAGTGTGCGGCTCAGTGTGGGTCGGCAGTGACGCCACCGTTTCTCCCAGTGTGAGCCGGACGGGGCGCGTTCGCCGGCCAGCTCCGAGGAGCATCACACGGAGCGCAGTCGGCTGGCCGGACAGCCCGTGACGCTGTTCTCTTCGGCGGCGGCGGTGGGCGCCAGCGTCAGCGCCAGCATGGCGGCCGCCGCCGCGGCCTATCTCCCGCACTACCTGCACAAACGCGACACGGCGGCCAGCTTCATGTTCTCCGGCCCGCCCGGCTTCTCAGCTGGTGGGTACGGGCGGACAGCTGGCCCGTGGGTACACGGATGTCAGTGGCACACGAAATAAGGAATTGGCAGTCTCTCTCTCTCTCTCTCTCTCTCTCTCTCTCTCTCTCTCTCTCTCTCTCTCTCTCTCCTTTTTTTTTTTTTTTTTTTTTTTTTTTTTTTTTTTTTTTTTTTTTTTTTTTTTTTTTTTTTTTTTTTTTTTTTTTTTTTTTTTTTTTTTTTTTTTTTTTTTTTTTTTTCTCTCTCTTTTTTTTTTTTTCTCTCTCTCTCTCTCTCTCTCTCTCTCTCTCTCTCTCTCTCTCTCTCTCTCTCTCTTTTTTCTCTCTCTCTCTCTCTTTCCCTTGCTGGATAGAATGCCCCTTGCTGGATAGAATGCATAGCGCGGGTTGTCTTGGATTCTGCTTCTGCTCAGGATTGATTTGGTTCTGACCGGACCGAGCCGAGCCTAAGCTAGGGATAATCCAGGCTGAATGCTGATCTCGGCTGACCAGGAATCATCCGCCTTTAGTCAGCCAACTGCGATATGATTGTGATATGGCATCCGCTGAGCCTGCTTTTGTCTACAGGGCTTCCTTTCTCCACCTACTTTTCGACAGAGGTGGGCCGTGTGTGTCGACGCAGGAAGGCGCGCACCGTGTTCTCTGATCATCAACTGCACGGTCTGGAGCTGCGCTTCAAGTCTCAGCGCTATTTGAGCACCCCAGAGAGAGTCGAGCTGGCCACTGCCCTCAGTCTCACAGAGACACAGGTCAGTACCAGTCTCCAGCCTCTCGGCAGAGGAATGAACCATTACCAGTCCCCAGCCTCTCGGCAGAGGAATGGACCATTACCAGTCCCCAGCCTCTCGGCAGAGAAATGAACCATTAACAGTCCCCAGCCTCTCGGCAGAGGAATGAACCATTACCAGTCCCCAGCCTCTCGGCGGAGGAATGAACCATTACCAGTCCCCAGCCTCTCGGCGGAGGAATGAACCAGTACCAGCCCCCAGCCTCTCGGCAGAGGAATGAACCATTACCAGTCCCCAGCCTCACTGAGTTGAATGTCAGGAAATGAGAAAACACCTAAAATGAAGAAAATTATCTCTAAAAAGTCCAGATGCCATTGACAGTCAAGCAAGCGGTCCTAGGACATACCAGTCGCATGAGCCTCATCCTGCTCTTCCGTGTCACGGGTTATGCTACGGTGGCGGGGTCACCGCAAGTGACCTGCTCGCGCCGCATGGCGGGCGCCTCTGGTAAGAAGAGCCGATACCCATCGACTCTGCTCTGAGGAGAGAACGTCGGACTTACCACTCTGGCTGGCAGGCCTCTAGCACGCAGACCGGCTTAAGGTCACCACAGTCACCAGCAGTCACATTTAATGTGACTGCTGGTGGACATTGACAGAATGCATACGAATCGCATATTCTCAAGGAGCGAAATCCCCCCCAACAATGGTACAGCTTTTGATTTAAGCATGGTTATTGAAGATGTGTCATATTTCCCCGCTGAGTGGCAGCACAATTTTCGATGGGAATCTCGTTTCGCGGCTGGCGCAGGCTGATTGCGATTTTTGAAACACATTCCTTCGCCATGCGTCTTCTTTTTACCACGTTTGAAGCTGTCACGCCCTATGGGGATGTGCTCGGCCTGTATGGGGAGCTCGCTCGGCCTTCGACCCCGCTCGCAATACCTAAATGGCGGGTCTTAGTTTGTCCGTGGATAGAGAGGTTTGGGCAGCGTTGGGGCACATGGAGGTGATGTGTGGCTGACAAATCCAACTGGGATTCGTCACAGTGTTAAAAAAAGCCTAAAGGTTTGAAGACTCGAGTAGAAGCTTAATATTCGAATATGGACCACCTCTTATGGTGGCCACCCTGGACCCCAACAACTGAATAGCAAAGTTAACTCCCACTGTTGCTCCCACTGAAGTGGTTACAATCAAGTGGTGGCAAGTGGTGCAAGTGATGGCCCGAACATATTTTGTGGAGCCTAAGCGTAATTTCGTGAAACGTGAGCAATAACTTTTATAGATAGGTCACAGTGGAATGAAAGGTTGAAGAAATCACACATTTGTACAAGAAAAAAAATCGTATTGCAAACTCAAGTGACCGAAATCTAACTTTTCGTTTCACTACTTTTGGTCTTGGGAGGGAGCGGAGAGGGGTGGAGGCATATGCAAGTGTCGATTGCAGACAGATACAAGTGTGGCGTCCGCTCGTTGAATGCCACGCGATTGGTGTTTCGGGGCTGTTCTCTTCCTGACAATGCTGTGTCCCGCTTCACAGGTGAAGACGTGGTTTCAGAACCGCCGTATGAAGTACAAAAAGCAGCTTCGGCGCTCGGACGACAAGGAGGCGTCTCAGTCAAGTCCAACCAATCACCAGACCGACTACTGTGAGTGACACTGGTGACAGACCGACTACTGTGAGTGACAATGGGTGACAGACCGACTACTGTGAGTGACACTGGGTGACAGACCGATTTTTGCGAGTAATACTGGGTGATAGACTTAATTATGTGAGTGACACTGGGTGACGGACGGATTTTTGCGAGTGACACCGAGTGACAGACCGATTTCTGTGAGTGACACTGGGTAATAAAACAGCTTCTGCGAGTGACGCTATTAACATGCCGACTTTTGCGAGTGGCACCGCGCGACTTCTGTAGGTAACACTGGGTGACAGACCGCTTTCGTGAGTGGCATTGGGCGACACAATGACTTCGGTGAGTGAAGTCATTGTGGCTGCTGTTCGTACTCGCAAAAGACATTGTGATCAGTTCTTGGTTTCTGTAACAGTTGTCACATTAAGCAACGGAGAAGCGGCGCTCGTAAGCGCGCCGCCGCCTGGTGTAGCTGATGTGGCTTACTTTGGTCACATCGTACTCAGAGTTGCATGTCAATCACGGAGCCGTGGCATCATCAAAGGGAACGCGTCACGCTGTTTGTTGCCGAAATCACGATTCGTCAGTAAATTAATATCACTTGTTGCCCCCAAATATCCAATGATGGATTGGTAGAGTAGCGGGCTCCTCGGCGAATGTGCTTGCATAGACCATTTACCTAGCTCTACCTCAGATGACTTTTTGGATTCTGAGACGCCCTGTGGTGAATTAATTTTAATATTTCCGGTACAACGCTTTTTAAATGCAAGACGTTTGTTCCAAAAGTTATAGCTCGTCAACTGATATGATACTGCAGCATATTTGTAAACTATCCAGCTACGGACCTCGTGGTTTGACCCTTATATCATTCTTGGGAAATACATACAGCGATAAAATACTCACTTCAACTTTCGCTAAAGTGCACATTTATTGGAAAGTACTTCCATGGTAATGTGCAATTAGGCTAAGTTTAAGGTAAGGTCAAACGAGATCGGTTCATCTGAGGTCATTGGTCAGCCACTCAATGACAAGTTGCATGACTTAGGCGGCGCTAAAACAGAATTCAGATATGACTTCATGAGGGATAGCAACATGGTGTATAAGATGGCAGTGTGTAGAATATGTATGTTCTTTTGGGAAGCATGATGTCATTGACTTTCAGCGACATTTTGGACCAGAACGCCTTCTACATACTGTTATCATTTTCTGCATGAGAAACTATTATAAGTTCAATGATCCCCTTAGTACGCTAAGAAAGCGAAGATTAACCTGACCTCAATTCAGTAACCATGACCTTAATTAAGATTTCGAAATGGTAGAGTTGTTCGCCTTGATGAAAGAACAGCATGCTCTGAATTTGGTGTTCTATGCGGCTGCTACTCCGATTAGTTTTGGATACACTTTAACTATTTTTTAAGCATTACTCCCTTTAATCCGTCCCGGATATATTTAATATGAAAAGTAAAAGGTAAACTTGTTGAATAAGATCTATATTTTAAGTCATTTTCCCAAAGGTATCCACAAAGATGTATTTAGGACACATTTGTTCCGTTTGCGCCCTTAAAGGATGTTTTTTTTTGGCACCGCCAATGTATTGAAATAGGACCTAGACAATATCGCTTGATGTCTTAATGCTATGGTATTAATGATTGAAATAGCAAGAAGGGTGCATTTTTCTTATTTCTGACTATAGCGAATCGCATCGGCATCATATATGCGCATAAAGTTCCCTTAACGTTTTTCTCCATTTCTCACAATGAGGTATATTTCTGCCTACCAGTCATAGCTCACTTGGCACTCATGCTGTTAGGAAACAAAACTGGTACTCATGCTGGAAGGAAGAAAAATTGGCAACCATGATGTTAGGAAGCAAAATTGGCACTCGTGCTATGAGGAAGCAAAATTGGCCAAAATAAACAGTTGCATGAATGGATGAGCAAAATGTTTCAAAATATGTCGGCATGATGCGCATTTATGAAGTAGATGTACTCTATCGTTCGGAGTTCCAGCTCTGATCTGCGTGCATTCACTGCTCCATAAGCCAGTAATGTTGTAAGCAGTTGACATGTAGAATACATTTTCTAAGAGTATCTTCTTCTGAAGGCCACCAATCACGGAGAGCATTTCACAGTTTTAAAATCCGTTTTGGACTCGGGAAATACTTTTGTTTTGCTCTTCTTACAGCGACCAGTGAGATATTTCCCCTGGCATAGTTCGGGTACTTACCCCTGCATTTCGTAGGGATTGCTGATACCTTATTATATCGGTATGCATGTTTTATTCAGTTGTATTTTTGACTGGCAATAATTTGAGACATTTTTTACTTTGAACCTCTGATGTATTGTAAAATAGCTCTGCTAGCATTGCAAGGTGAAGATGACAGGACGGTCAAGCATCAACATGTTCTTCCGCACCAAACGACAAGTAGGAAGGTACCTCCTGGGTACCTCAAATACGTGGGTACCTCAACTAGTCTCGACCTACCTTGCCTACATAAGCCAGCTGGCAATCGTCGGGTAGGCGTCAAACTTCCTACGACGACGCAAAACTAGCACTTAATTGGAATTAAGAGACACAAAACCACGTCCCTGGTCTGCCACAGTGAACAGTGTAAGCCATGGGCTGGACGCTGTGTCCGCGTCCTTGGTCTGCCACAGTGAACAGTGTGAGCCATGGGCTGGACGCTGTGTCCGCGTCCCTGGTCTGCTACAGTGAACAGTGTGAGCCATGGGCTGGGCGCTGTGTGGCCCCGTCCTTGGTCTGCCACAGTGAACAGTGTGAGCCATGGGCTGGACGCTGTGTCCGCGTCCCTGGTCTGCTACAGTGAACATTGTGAGCCATGGGCTGGACGCTGTGTCCGCGTCCTTGGTCTGCTACAGTGAACAGTGTGAGCCGTGGGCTGAACGCTGTGTGTCCGCGTCCCTGGTCTGCTACAGTGAACAGTGTGAGCCATGAGCTGGACGCTGTGTCCGCGTCCCTGGTCTGCTACAGTGAACAGTGTGAGCCATGGGCTGGACGCTGTGTCCGCGTCCCTGGTCTGCTACAGTGAACAGTGTGAGCCATTGGCTGGACGCTGTGTCCGCGTCCCTGGTCTGCTACAGTGAACAGTGTGAGCCATGGGCTGGACGCTGTGTCCGCGTCCCTGGTCTGCTACAGTGAACAGTGTGAGCCATGGGCTGGACGCTGTGTCCGCGTCCCTGGTCTGCTACAGTGAACAGTGTGAGCCATGGGCTGGACGCTGTGTCCGCGTCCCTGGTCTGCTATAGTGAACAGTGTGAGCCATGGGCTGGACGCTGTGTCCACGTCCCTGGTCTGCTACAGTGAACAGTGTGAGCCATGGGCTGGACGCTGTGTCCGCGTCCCTGGTCTGCTATAGTGAACAGTGTGAGCCATGGGCTGGACGCTGTGTCCACGTCCCTGGTCTGCTACAGTGAACAGTGTGAGCCATGGGCTGGGCGCTGTGTGGCCCCGTCCCTGGTATGCCACAGCAAACGGCATGGTATTGGCTATGACTTTTTATAATCCTTCGGAGAAGCTTTCTGTTCATTAGTTTTCACTTTCTTCATCCTACTGTTCAACTTTCCATCTATGTACTCCCATGCCATCCATATCATTATGCTTCCCCATTTGTTACAGCCATTCAATCTCCTTTAGACACAACTCCTCCTCCCAGATTTCGATCGATGGACATTATGCCACCAGGAAGTTATATTTATTCAGCGACGAGACTAGCTCTACCTGAGGAAGGGAAAAATTACAAGTACTAACAGGGGGAGGGAAATTAAACAATGCTCCTGGGTCTGGCACACTCCTGGCTGGCACAATCGCAATTCTTCTGGTTTGAAAACTGTTTTAATGTTGTCATTTATTTCCCACTTTCCGACGTTTTCCACCTTTTTATTTCCGACCCTAGAAAAGCAACCATTCGAACCGACGTGTCCATTTCAAAGCCGGCGATAGCCCTTCTGAAGACCTCTTGGGCTGGCCGTCCCGGACCTCACGCGTCGTGACCAGAGAGGCACATGCCCTGAGTGTCCTCTTCTTGGCTGCCATGGGGTCCGCAAGCCGTTTTTAGACGTGTTTCAAGAAGGAAAAATTGTAAAATGATTGCACTGATCTCCGTGATCTGTTCTCGTGCATTTTGGCTCCTTTAATGTTGGGTGCGGTGGTGGACTATAGGGCTCGGAGGTCACGGTGGCTGCATCAGTGCATGAGGTAGGTAAGAGGGAATATGTGTCAATTTCTTTGCTGAACTGTGCCCTTCCCCAACCATAAGCTCGCCCCATCCAAGTTTTAGCTTCGTCCCCTCCCCAATGTTAAAGATGGAAATAATTTAACTTTCTGAAATAAACATTTTTGTTAAAATCCGAATATCTGAGATCTGAAAATAAAGTGGCCGAAACCAGGGTTTTTGGTTCAGGCGCATTCGAGTGCATTGACATTTCGCCACTGTCCTCTCCACCAATATTTATTTTCTTAAAGATCGACACCCCTGGAAGCATTCTTCCGAGTCTCTTCCGTCTTCCAAAATGTCATTTTCGTTCAGAGGAAACCGAATCGGAGAGTGGCTCAGGGTGGCTGGCGTCACGCCGGCGCAAGCAATCGCTGATGGCAAAATCACTGAACGGCTTAGCTCCAGTTCACGGTCTTGGATCTCTTGAACTGTCAACTCGATGATCTTCCTCCGGGTTCAACACTCGCACCATTCGGGACATTTCCCAATCCCGCGGCGCACCGGCGAAACAGTGTGGGCGGCGCCATTAGCCGTGATCGTGCATAAAGTACGTCGAGAACCACCAAATAAACAAACAAACAAACAAACAATAATCTTCCTATCCAGCAGATCTCGGGAGGAACTCATCGCCTTCGGACAGACGGCAACCTCATCAACAGAAGCATCGTGATGACTACCAAAAAGAAGAAGAGGACCGAGATGGCAGCGAGGAAGATATTGATGTTACAGAAGACAGTCACTTGAGTTTTGGTTAGCTGCTCTCCTCCGATCTTCATTGTGCAATACTCACTATTATGTTGAGCTATGTTCCCTGAAGCATAAAGGGTTGATTTAGCAATCCGGCTGGTGCTAGTTAATGCTGGCGAGCAAAGACAGTAATGTGGGTGACGTCACCGGGTTAGTGTCTTACAAACCGAAACGGTTTGTATTCTGTGCATTTTGTTATCAGTATTATTCCCTGTCGAAATTACTATTGCCAGGTAAGTTTCTGCGTAGGGTACGAGCAGAACGTTGAATAATTTGTGCGGGAAATGTTCATCGAATTTCATTTCGATAAAGTTGCTGGCCATCGCTGGACTTAAACGTGACTTAAGTTGCAACTTGCAGCTGTATTCTGGAAGGCGGCACTTCTAATCCGTATGCTGACGATGCCGTGCCCCGACATGTTAGATAAAATATATCTTGTCGAAGACGTGCCCATCCGTTTGGGCCAAACCTGATTAGCAGCAGTTACTCGCCAGAATATGTGTCTTGTTTGTGCTTACGCTGTCTGTGCCGTGGTATCATACCTAAATTTAGACTACTGCCATATGAGAACAGTAACCTGATTGTGTTTTGCGCCATCTTTGTCTTCTTGTTGTTTTGCTGGACATGTTCATGGTATGTCCAGGATTGATGTGCCATATCCAGCCGTTATGAATACAGACTGCTGATAAGGGAACTTAGTGGACAAAGAAAATGGATGTAGCTTCTGCGTGCCAGATTTGAGGAGGGGCAGAATCTTCGCTACAATCAGAAGCACAGGGGTGGTGAACTCGGGCAAAAAATGTGTTTTTTTGCGAAAGTAGATTAGTAACTTTGGCAAGCAGCGCCTGACCAATTTGATTTTCGCCGCATCTGTCACCATTGGGTGGAGATTCTGGCTCTCATGTAAGTTCTCGTTGTTTGAATGTCATTGTCTGTCGAGCACGTCAACAAAGCTAAATAATCTGCCAATCCGAGTGGCCGTAGCTTTCAAGCTGGACGTCATTTACGATGGCGTCGTTCAATTGGCCAGCTATTCTCTACCCACAATGCATTACTAGGTCGCGCTCCCAAACCTCACGTCGGCGGTGGTATTTATGTACCAGTCATGAACGTCTCAGATCGTATCACTGACGGCCTGGAAAGTTCAGCATAGCTTGGTGCATATATAATAATTATTGGTTCGCTGGGTAAATACAGGAAACACTGAAGAATGTTTGTAGATTCTAGTAGAGGTCATGCTAGGGACGTCACTCGGCATATGCTAAGAGGGAACTCCCCCCCCTCCCTCCCCCTCCTCCAACATTGACGAGCCCCCCCCCAGAATTGGACCCAAGTTTGGCCATATGGGAGCCCGGGCCCTCACTCCATCCCCTTGGCTGCGCCTCTGCCTATCGTTCTGCCTCGTCTTGCCCTTTGGTTTTTTTTCTGCCCTCTAACTTACTTCTTTCTACGATGCCTTGTCTTTTCTCGCCTTCACTTGTCATGTCCCATGGTGCCCCATTTCTTCTCCTTGCCTCTCTCTCTCTCTCTCTCTCAACAATTGCTTTATCCCAATAATTGTGTTTCCCCAAGTCTTGCCCTGTCATCTGCCTTAAGCTCTGATTTGCCCTATCCTTTCTTGACCAGCTCCCTACAGTGACCTGTCCCTTTCTTCCCTTCAGTAGGGAAGACCGGGGCTATGTGATTCACGGGATGGTTGATACAACAGCATTTTTTCAAAAGTATGAAGCTGGTTTCCATGGCTACCACATATGCTGCTATTGGCACCCACTTATCGTGATAAGAACAAGCTCAAGTCCTTTCGACAAGCGGCTGAGGAATTGTGACGATGTGGCAAATTTTTGGGGCGAAATATAAATTTCAATGTCTGTGCTTTCCACTTAGTTTCTAATTGTACGCCCACTTGCTAACTTTTTATGTGTCTGTTATCATTACCATGTTCTCTTAGCTTTGCAACGGTGAAAAGCTTTTATCGTTCGCCGCTACACTACTCGCAATGTTGCATAACATGTTGCAGCCTGCACCAGAAAGCCTGCGGGGTAAATTGATACAGGATGCATCAACTTAATCAGCCTGTATCAACATCAGCCTGCTTCAACATTTTGTGGACTGATAATAAAATAAAATATCCACAGAATTGCCTATTTGTATTAAGCTGTTTGCTAAAACTGATTCAAGATTATCTTATTCCATATTTCTACGGGAATTTATCACCTGACAGAATAGACTGAACGAAGGAAAAGGTGCAGCTACGGAATGAACGTTTGCGCATTCCATAAATGGCATAAACCATGAGCTATTGTAAGCCGGGACTCAAAACAGTATTTTTACTGTTAAGGTGAACATAGACCTTTCAGATGGTGTAAAGTAATGTCACCTATAGATGAAGCAGTCCACAGTCACCAGTAGACGGCCCCGCGTCGCTCGTCTTGCCGGCGAATGTTTGCTATCTGAAAACCTGGGTGTTGTGCACAGGTCGTCTAGGCACCAATCGTCTTCTATGCTTCTTACTGAAGACGTGCCGGAAGCCAGGCCGATTATGCGCCTCCACTCAACAGACTGACCAGATGGCACAATATGTTTATAGTCCATGAAAGTCAACAGTCAGAGCTCAGGCCGTGCAGATAGTCTAGGATCAAACACTGATGGCTTACGATTGGTCTTGCTAGATAGCGCGGTCTGCCGACGCAGAGGAACACGGTTGTTCGCACTTCACAACGAGCACACACAACAATAACACTGCCGGTAGTCACGGGAGCGACTGCAGGACGGCTCGTTCTCGGAGGTGTGTCCAGTTTTCCTCGCTAAGCTTACCTAACCTGCTGGTCGTCGGGGGGTCCTGTATATATACGGTTTGCTCACGGTGTGCGCACGTGATGCGGGGACACCAGAGGGCACGACATGGAGGTCGAAGCTGTTTGCGATGCGGAGGACTGGACTGGTCTGTTGGGAAAATAAATATAGCGAGGATCACTTTTGGAAGGATGTTTTCGTGTGGTGGCAGGCGCATGCTGGCTCGGATAAGACATTAATGCAGTAGAGTGCTGGTGTGATAAGTGTCAAATGGTGACATAAATCGAGCGAAGTCCGGGCATCACGCTGACAATGTTTACATGGTGGCGGGCTGAACTGAGTCAGAGTGGCGCAAGAAGAAGCACGCGACGATTGGTGTCGCATTGACCAAGGTCTAGCGTGCGGGCCGGCTGGCAAATAAACAGGGTCGTGAATAAACAGTTTCGTCATGCATAGACAGTTCCGTGCAGCGAGCGCCAAGAGCTGCCGTGGAGTGAAGAAGCTAGTTTTGGTGTTTCGGAACATGATACACTGAGCACAGTACAGCATTGCACGGCATGGCTAACCGCTACATAGATAATATATTTTATTTAACTTACATTTTATCAACTTACCCCATCGTCAGTAGCAACTTGCCCCTATAGCGGGGTAAGTTGATGACTGGTAGTTGCGCCATGTTTTGCTCCCTGATGGAAAGCCCAGAGGATGCAACGAAAAAAACATAATTGGGGATGATACCAGAATGTTCATTTAGGCTTGACATAGACTGAAAGTTTTTCACATCGCTGTGTCAAGGTCGGGTCACTCCAGATCACACTAGGTCAAGCGTGGATGTGGCAATGCAGTGTAGAGGTCCCTTGGCGAGACATTTAGCCTGCAATAATCTTGTTTTCGTCAAAGGAATATAACAGACTACCAGGTTATGCCAATAATCCTTCCAGCTCATATACGTCACGCTGGGCCACATAGTTACGCCGAGTAGCAGGGCCACGCGATGCCGCATCAGGTGACATCACGCCATTTTTCTAGACATTCCGAACCGAATTCTTGCTGGGGTGGATTCTTGCTATTGCGAAGCAGAGCTTGTTGCGTGAGATCTGGCTTCACCATCCGATCCATGAATTCCAGTTCAACGGCAGGATTTTGACAGAGCAAAATCACAAGACCCATCAGTGGACTTGGTAACTTAGAATATGGAGAAAGGCTTATGACATTTGGTATATACTCATTCAAGTATAGGAGATTATGGGGTTATGTGATTGAAAATGCATAAAATTGTTAAATGGTTAGATCAGGTTAATCTGAATGATGCTCTTCTGCTTAATGTATCACCCCGGGGCCATCAATTCAGATTAGATAATTAAAGGTGTGGGAGAGTTAAGCGACAACAAGGTTTCAGGGTGGTTGATGAATGGAATAGGCTGCCTGTTAATGTTGTGGGGTTGTATTGAATTGAATGAAATGTCTCCCTCTGCCTCATTTAATGCATTTAGAAATAGGGTGGATAAATGTTTTAGGCCGGAAAATCTTGTATTCGAGTTCTAATTAGAAGTCGATGGGGTGAGATTTATGCTAGTAGGTGCATACGCTGCAGGCTCCTTTAAGTAGGCATATATTGAGTTGAAAACTATTGGTGGGGCACTCGATCCACGCGTGTATTACGCGGGACGGAGAGAATAGGGCTAGATAAGCATTGGTAGGTGCATAGGATATTTGTGGATAGTTTCTTTGGAATTTAGGATGTGCCATTGATTGGGGTGCTGAGTATCTTTTTGTCCAGGCTTATAGCATCTTCCCTTTGCAGGCTTAACCCAGATTGGCCCCTGTGGCTCTTACTAAGTCTGAATACTTCATGAATTTATGACTTGTATACCAATACCTATCTACCGAAGTCAATCACATGGGTGTTGATTTTCTTTTCCTTTTTTTGGGTGATGCCTCTGATGTCAGGTTAGGTTTTGATACTCCTAGTCAAGATAGGTCTTGATAGCATACTATGTTTTGCAATATATGTACCAACTTCAATTTTTTAATGTGGTATTCAAATGTGGTAAATATTTTAAGCACGCGATGGTTTTGTTATGAATACACTTGACATCAAGTTGGTTTTTCATCAATTCTGGCAGGGGTGCGAGAACTGGTTGTGGATTTTTGAAGGGGTGCGAACAGGGAAAAATGTAAAAAAAGCACTGCCTTAGACGTTCGAAAGGGTCCTTGGACGTTTATAAGACCCTGCAGACGTTCGAAAGGGCCTGCATGCGTCTGTAAGCGCCCGTAGACGTTCGTAAGGGTCAGTGCCCACCCGTAAGAGCCCGTGAACTTCATTACGGCCCGTGAACGTTCGCATGGATCAGTAGATGTTCGCAAGGGCCACTACCGCCCGTAAGAGCCCGCAAGCTTCCTAAAGGCCCGTAGACGCTCGTAGGGATCGGTAGACGTTCGTAAGGAACCATACACGTTCATAAGTGCCCGTAAACCTTTGTAAGGTCTCGTGGACGTTCTCAGGGGCCCGGCAACAGTCCCGGCGATATAAAATCCCCGCCATGGCGATCACGTAGAATATTACGTATGGGTCCAAAGGGGTGGGGAGGTTCACTGCCCCCCCTCTCCACCTGGCTATGTCCCTGTCAGGCATTCTCCGCTAACTTTTGTCACTCCCATGTTGTTCGTCAGGTGCGGAACGTCACCAAAATTATTTGGGGGAAGGCATGGAGGAAATTAGAGGAACAAAATCGGCTTAGCAGGGGGGGGCGCACTCAATAGGATCGATGCTAAAAGCTTAAATTATTTGGGAGGCACACTCTGGCTTTGAAGGGTCCAAGCCCGCCAAACGTATACAAAGCTCCTACTCTGCTGCTCCTACCGTTAACATTAACGCAAAGTTGGGCTGAGTTCGTCTCGCAACGCTGCACAAGAAGTTGCCGAACGCCCACAAACGTCGCCACGCACGGCGCACCGGCGGCTGCTATGCATTCCGCCGGCTGGCGCGGCCCGGACGCGCCGACTCGACTATCTGTCGCTGCCAGCTCCCCGGCGACACCACAGTTTGATAAAGCACAGCCGAGTCGGCGGCAGCCGATTGTTCGGTCGCCGCTGAACGCTTCCGAGGCACATTTCCGACGTGGGCCGCGTTTTCAGATCTTTATCACGTCATTGGCTGGCACTTTGCGCCATTTGCCGGCGGCGGCGCGCTTCAATAGTCGCCTGATTGGCGATCAGAGCGTCCGTTATTGAATTTGTTACCGCGCGCCGTGCCGGCATCAGTTTAAGCAGCTGGTGACGCCGGCACGGCGCCGTCCACCCGGCCATAGAGGCGGCTGGCTCCTGCCGGGCAGGGCAGGGGGCGCGGCGGCAGCCAGCACCTGACAGAGGGTGGGCGTACAATGCAGCCTGGTCAGGTTTCCGGCCCCCGGCCCGGCCGGCACGTGCGGCGACGGCCGGGCACAACGGTGCGACAGTGCGCCGGCAATCAGAGAAGATTTGGCACTAATCATTGCTCTCGGAGCAGATTATCCCGGACAGTACAGCGCTGTGAAATGTAATTAGCTGGTGGTGCGAGGGAGTCAGCGCCGGGCCTGGCAAACCAGACCAAGCCCCATGTGCATTAGCTGGGCCAAAACAGTCCGGCGTTACGGGCAACCACCCATGCCAACTCGAACATTGAACTGGAACATCTCGGGAATCGGGATGGCCTTCGCGATGTCGACGGAACACGAAGAGCCAAGGGTTTTTTCCATAGCGGCAAAATGTGAAGAATATCAAGGGATTCTGGATGCTATTTTTAAGAAGAGGGAAGACCTTTGCTAATAAATTAGACCACAGTTGTTGAACCACTTTCAGAACGTAGCCCTCGTTGCTGAATGTGTGGGGTTTCCGCTGCTTGATGCGATTAGCTGACATGTTGCCTGCAGGAGTGTTGTTTTATAACAGCGACACGCTGTGACCACATCACGTTCATAAAAGGGACCGCATCAAGCATTACATTGGCCGATCTTCCTTACGCTATTCGGGGAAGAATCCGTGTGTTATTGTTGCTCATCAGCAACATCAGGGCTGTTGCTCGGTCGGTGCTGCTGTGTACAGCGCTGTTACTCGGCCCTGCCGCTGAGTGTGGCGCCATAGCTGGGCCCGGCCGCTGTGTACAGCGCTGTTACTCGGCCCTGCCGCTGAGTGTGGCGCCATAGCTGGGCCCGGCCGCTGTGTGTAGCGCTGTTGTGCGGGTGGTACCGCTGTGTACAGCGTCGTAGCTGGGCCCGGCCGCTGTATGTAGCGCTGTTGTGCGGGTGGTACCGCTGTGTACAGCGTCGTAGCTGGGCCCGGCCGCTGTGTGCAGCGCTGTTGTGCGGGAGGCGCCGCTGACGTTTGCCGACCTCAACCTCGACCTAATCACCTGTCAGCGTGACAGGTGAGCCGGCTGCAAGTCCGCCTCACCACCAGCGCGGTCGTCAGCGGCTCTGGTGCTGTCTGCCGTGGCGTCACTCACGGCGACTGTCACGGAATATGTCACAGCGTCCGTCACAGCGACTGTCACGGCATCTGACACAGCGTATGTCACGAAATATGTCACAATGTCCGCCACATCGACCGTCACGGCATCTGTCACAGCGTCCGTCACGAAATATGTCACAGCGTCCGCCACAGCGACCGTCACGAAATATGTCACAATTTCCGTCACAGCGACTGTCACGGAATCTGACAGAGCGTCTGTCACGGAATCTGTCACAGCGTCCGTCACGAAATATGTCACAATGTCCGCCACAGCGTCTGTCACGGAATCTGTCACAATGTCCGCCACAGCGTCTGTCACGGAATCTGTCGCAATGTCCGTCACAGCAAGTGCTGCAGTTTCCGTCGCATTGCTCTCTGAGCGACGACCGCAGTCAGCACAGCACCTTGTCTCGCTAGAGTTGTTTTATTTAAGCATGGCATCGCTACGCGACGTTTGCTGTGGTGGGGAACGCGGCAGTGCTGCGATCTCTCCGGTGGTGGACGCTGGATGCATATTTATCTTGTCAAGACGGGCACTTTTCCGATTGGACGTCTTTGGCACTTATTAGCACCACCAGTCATGGTGATGTCATATACAGTGGCGGATGTTTGTTGGCGTGATTGGGCGTCTTTGGCACTTATTGGCACCACCAGTCATGGTGATGTCATATACAGTGGTGGATGTTTGTTGGCAGGGTAGGCTAGGCTAGGTGTACTCCGATAAATCATTGAAGTCCCGCTAGCAGGGCAGAGGTACGGTGGCACGAAGTACAGCGACAGCACTGACCCCAGCCGCAACCCCAACCAACCTCAAAAGGTGAGACCCATGCCACTGACCATTCCCGTTATCTGTCGTGAACAGCACTGTTGTCCGCCTGCTGCGTCATCCGTGTCACCACGCCAATTAAAGAGTTAAAAGCTGTATAAAGAGGTCTACACCCCTGAGCGCCTTGGTGAAAAGCACAACTGATCAGCGTGACCCCTCGAACACAGTGAGTGTTACCTATTTCATCGAGCTGATTGTAACCAGCCAGTGTGTTGAGGAGCACAGTGAGTTTTACCCATGTCATCGAGCGGACTGTAACCAGCCGGCATGTTGAGGAACACAGTGAGTGTTACCGATGTCACCGCGCTGACCGCACGCAGCCAGCATGTTGAGGAACCGCTCGTGACAAAGAAGTCATACATCGATGACCCGCTTCTACAGCAAGGATGTTCAGCCGAGCCAGAAGCCCACTCACATATTCATGGCTAGTGACCCCTGACCAAGCCAAGTAGAGGGCTCTGAGCGGTCCGAAGTTTTCAAGTTGAGTAGAGATATTGACACATTAATGTGAGCAGCCGCAGGAGCCGATGGGTTTGTAATAATGGATAGTCATCCTGGAACAAGCAGTTGCGCTTATATATATATATATATAGAATTAACTTTGCATTCGACTTCATTTCAGGCTTCGAGCCTTCCGTGAGCCTCAAAGGAAACAGTGAGTATATTGGGAGTGAACTGTATCAAGTATAATTCTTAATTCGACACCATAGACTTCGACACATATTTTTGGTGGAGGATGGGGGGAAAACGGTCTTCTGGGGTCGATTTATTATCAAGGCAAAGCTGTAGACCATGAATCACCACAAGCCGATAATACACCTGGCATTACAATGCTAAATTGTAAATAACTGGGGTTGCTTGAGCAACACAAAAAGTACGCACATTTCCATCTCTGAAAGTAACCCTACCATAGGGTAACCTGAGCAGAACTGCACGGGTAGTGTAACCGGGAATAGTGGTGAAGAGTGAGAAAGACAAATTAAGGTTGAACGAAATATTACACAAGGGCAATTTTACTCTACATGGATAGGTTGAGACGATTCACAGGGTCGAAGGACTCCGCAAAATCAGTACGATATTGGTACACTCTACGACCCGTGTTTTTTTAAAAATAAATTTTGTTTTATGTATGCATGTGTGTTTGTGTGTGTGTGTAGGTGTAGGTGTGTTTGTGTATGTGTGTATGTGTGGATGTTTTCTAAGACAGTTTGTCCGTAAACTGCGAGTGAGGAAAACTGTTCATGGTTTAATTTCAGTGTATATAAAAGCGAAGAACAACAAATGTGTCGTCAACATGTCAACCGTCAATGTGCCGCCAACATGTCAACCGTCAACGTGCCGCCAACATGCGAACGTACGACTATTTTCCATTTGCCTAAGCCTAGCACTTTGCCTAAGCGTGTCATGCGATTTAAAAAATCATCAAATTACTGGAAAAAATATGTCATAATGCATCCCATCTTAGAGGGCTGAATCCTGGTTCAGCCTTGCATCATGACCACAGCATTTTGTTTTTAAATTTAAATTGAGGAATATAGATAAAGTTTTACTAAGCTCTTCTTCGTGGTGAAATTGCAAGAATAGCGTGCTTCACTCGCATATCTGGGACATATCGACCCTGGATGCAGAAAATGAGGGAGTTCAAGGGACATGGCATCTCCGCTTTTGGTGGCGGGAGGTCCAGCAAATGCTTCCCTGTTTTTTTCTGGCCCAGTTTTGTTTTCAACCCAGCTTTGTTCAAAGGAAAGATGAGTAAATTAGCAGTAGTAAAAAGAACATGTGTAACATCGTCGAGGACTGTTTCTACGGGGCAAAGTGGAATAGAGCGATGCGATCTTCACTTTTAGGTGGGTAAGGTTAGCATACTGACGTACGAAAATGCCGAATGTGGCACTCTAAGCTCCCAAAAACTAATGTTATTTACAGCTCCGTTGATGGATACAACTTCGGTTTGAAGTGCAACGCCCCTCCCACTCCTCCGTATTGGAACTTTGTCCGCATACCTCACCCTTCTCCATATCTCAGTTCCTGCACACATGTCCCCTGCCCCACTCCCCGCCCCACTCGAAAATACGTTCCGCTGCCCTCAGCATCGTAGCTGCTCTTCATGCAGGACCAACTGCTCTTCATGCAGCATCAACTGCTCTTCTGCTCTTTGTAACTCCTCAAATCAGCACTGGTATGATCATCAAAAACCCTGTTCCCAATATCGGAGCTGTATTCCAACCATAGCTCAGCAAGTGATTCAGTGGCGGGCATGCTGCACAAGTGGAGTCTGCTCAGGTGCTCAGGTGCAAACAGGTGCTCAGCATTGGCAATTCGTCTTCTACGCCTCGAGACCGAAAATGGACAATTACTATATGCCCACAATGCATTCTAAAAACGCATATAGGCACAGAACTATTTATGAACACTTAATAACAGGCAGTCTGTGAACATCTTGGAATAAACACAAAACGAATATTTATTTTCTTCGCGCGATGCAAACCTCTCAAAAGAAGACGGCGCGTTTTAGGGTAAATGTGTTAACTGATATTTATTTAGGACAATGAAATGTCGGATGGTATCAGGATGGAGAAGTTCAAATTTAGTTATCCTCGGCTGGATTACGCTAAGCAATGGTGCAGTCATAAAGCTGAGCCATATCTTATGTGATACCCGCCGTTTTGCGTCTTGAGCTGTGACAAACTGGGGCGAATCCAGAAATTCGAGTTGGTTGGGACAAACACAATTTGGGAGGAGCAAAATTTGGAAACACTCCTTGAAATTGCGGAAATTTCTCAGGTTTGGGTCACGCTGGTGTGATTGGCTGAGCCCAAAATTATCTGCATAAAATGTTCTTCGAGTTCTTGAAGATCGCTGTTCCGCGTACACTTTTTCCCGCACAAAACAGCTGTTCTGACTGAAATTACCGTTCTTACCTGATGCACCTCTGCCAGTGATAACAAGCTGACCACACCGGATGTTTTTAATAGCTCGATAGCTGTCAGTCCGTATTTGTCCTCAGGTAAAGTAAAATTGTTCGCGACTCGTTGTTGTGACAACAAATGTTGTGCTTTTGAATAACAAAACTCCCCGGTGCAGGACAACAACCGATGTTGGAGCCACTCTGCCCTTGAGTCACTCATTTAATTGGAAACTTGGGCAATTTCGGAAGCGAAAACTGAGGGATTGGTTTCACGGTTGGAAGAGAGAATTGCGTGCTGCTGTTCTGGATGAAGCTGAAACTACCACCGGCGGTAACGCCACTGTGACCTGCGGTGGTGGCGCCTTGACCTTGAGCTTGTTCGATTAGTCGCAACACCTTCAGCCCGTTTATGATGACAACCAGGTACTTCTTGCGGTTGGCAGCGGCATTGGCGCCAGCCTTCTGCTCGGTGCCGGCGCCTCCCTGGGAGTTGGCAGCCCCTTGCGAACCGGACACCAACTGGATGGAGCCGTCATCGCCCACAACGACCACTGTCAATCACAGAAAACACAGAGGCTGAGAAGCTGACAGCCACTACTGTCCGATAGCGAACACAAAGAGGTTGAAAAGCTGGCAACAATCATTTCAAGCACGGTGCATACGGAAATCGAAGAGTTGACAAGGACGGTTGCTGGATATAGCACATGCGGAGATGAAGGAGCTGACAAGGGCCCTTATTAGGTGGGGTGCATGGGTAAATCAAATAGTTCGCGACGACCGTTGTTAGACATGGTACATACGGAGATCAAATGGCACACAACGATCATTGTTAAACATGATACATAAGGAATCCAGGTAGGTGACAACGATCATTCAAAGTAAACCATGGTTTGCACATGAGCTAAGATAAAGTATTCACCACGTGATAGACCTTCCACGACTGCTAAAAATGCTGCAGATAGCAATGACTGAACCATATGAAGTAAACAAAGAAGTATAACTGCTGATCTATCAAAATCCTCAAAAAAGAATGGAGTGGTATGGACAAAGTTAGCAACGCATATACCTCTCAATAAAAAAACTATACCAATATCGTCAGATCTTGAGAAAAGATCGGAGGATATGATGAATTTCAACTCTATCTACCCCATCCCTAGGAATTTCCTAATAGAACGATAATAAGCAAAGATGAAAAAGTAAGTATATTCAATGGGTATTTTGCAAGAAAAACAAAACGACAACTGAAACATCTTCATTGTTCCAACTCCCACAAGTACCAAAACGTGACTGCATAATTACCACTGAAGGTGAAGTTTTAAATTGCTGACTAAATTAAATGAACTCAACGCATGTGAACCTGGTGAGTTACTTCCAAAAGCGTTCAAATTAATTGCTATCCTGGCCTGCCAGCCACTAACAAAGGTCCTTAACAAATCTCTCCAAAAAGGTGGCTGTTCCAACACATCTAACTACCGACCAAAAACGTGGTAGAGTTGATTAAAGTTTATATACCAAAGTAGCGTTTCACACAGTGAATAGATCTGTCATCCTCATTAAGATACATCAGGCTGACATTCGCCGTCGTATGCCTTCCTTCGTAGTACATTTCTTGAGTCATCCTTTTGCTTCTGTACCGTGACGCGAGCAAGAGTCTTCCACTATGTAGCGTGTCATCATCCACGACTTCAATGATGCGATTTTTAGCTTTATGCCAACACGATCGAAAATTAACTATTTGTCGATAATTTGTTCCTCTGGAACACCAACTGTGATGTGAATACGGCAAATTCAATGATTCCATGACGCATATCACAATATACACGTGGTACAACTGGTCTCGAATTATCTTTTGCGTTGCCAGGTGGTCGGCCGCCGGGCGCCGAGTCAAGCGGGTTAGTCTAGCCTGCCAGTTCTGGTCGAGAACCTCGCGATAAGGCGCCCGACTCACAAATGAATTTCAGCCCTATAGGAGGACTGGTTAGTGGAACCCTGCCAGTGCCAACAATGGCCGCCTGAGTTACGCACGTTTGTGGTGTATCCCACCAAGTGTCGTCCAGTCAGTCCCGCGATATGCATATCCATACAGCAGCACATAGCTCAAGGCGAGCCGTCGTGGGTCAGGCCGGGTGAGCGGCTACAGCAACAGAAGGGTGCATACGGGCCAACAACGGCAGAGGCATGCTTTTTTTGCAAATGGTTGCAGACCGCATGTGACGCATTGTTCTCTTTGGGGATGGAAGAGTCTGGGACAAAAAAGCACCTGAGCTGATTTTAAACAAGCTGCAATATAAGCGCTACTTCGAAGCACGCAACACCCTTCATGAGCACGCACGCACGCACGTTCCTCTGTTTATTCAGGTATTCAGGGGAACATGTGCGCAGCCAATGGCTGTATTCATGGGTGAAGCCAAGGTTTTCAAATTGTGTGTGGGGGGGGGGGACAAACCAGGCACGCGATAAGTTTGGGCAGGATAGAGAGGACCCCCCCCCGAAAAACATCGGATTTCAGTCACCTCATTTTCAAGGTCTGGTTTCATATTTACCATTGTTAAAAATTATATTTTGTGGACAAAAAGTTCAGACAAAATTAGCAAGTTTCACTCCTTATCTGTCTCCCTATGAACACCTATATTTATGTCCTATGCGCCGGACCCGATTTCACAATCACCATAGAGTAATGTTGTAATTACGTTAAACGTTGCCTTCTTGTAGCAGGAAAACATAAAATATTGAACGATGGTTTTGTTGTAGTAAATATGAACCTGGACTAACCTTTCCCATGCTTTTCTGTTTTACGGGCACACATTTCGATGCAATGACAACCAGGGGCGGATAAAGGGTGTGGCATTGGTCATGGGCGTAGCCACGGTTTCGAAATTGGGGAAGAGGAACAAACCAGCGAGGCGGTAAGTTTAGACAGGACAAAGGGGTACGCCGCCTCCCCCGAACAAAAATCATTGGATTTCAACCACTTCATTTTCAATGTCTGGGTTTCAGAATTACCATTGCAAAAAAAATGATGTTTTCGGGACAAAACGTTCCGCCAAAATTATCAAGTTTCATTCCTTATCACTGCTTATGAACATCTAGCTTTATGTTGTATGTGCTGGGCCCGATTTCACCATCACCATAGTGCAATGCTTAAGTACGTTAAACGTTGCCCTTTTGTAGGAGGAAAACAAGACAGAAAATATTGCACGGTGGATTTATTGTAGTAAATATGGACATGCAATAAACTTTCTCATGCTTTCCTGTTTTTCGGGGGCACATTTCGATGCAATAACAAGCAGGGCGGATACAGGGTGTGACACTGAGGGCATATGCCCTCCCCCCCACACACAGACACATGGAAGGTGGCGTCTCTCCGGCCGGGAAAAAGGCGCCCCTCTGAAAAGATTCCAGTGTATCCACTCAAATTTTGTTTTCTTCAGCCAGAGGCTGAAATGAAATGAAAGAAAACACATGAAGGAAAAAGGCACCCGTTGGAAGGAAAGGCGCCCCTTCGGGAAGGACTGGGTGCAACCCGCCCCCTCTAATTTTTCAGCCAGAGGCGCCCCTCCAGGTGCTTTCGCAGTGGCGCCGCTCCAAAGATATGGCGCCCCTCCAGACAAGTGCCCCCCTCCCATGACAATTCCTGGATCCACCCCTGATTACAACATTGCTCTCTCGCGGTTATGAACTACGGCTAGTTATGAAATCGTGCGCATTCACGTGTGGCTTCTCTTGCAAATTTGAGTACTTCCGTTGAACCATTAAGAGGACAGCGAACAACTTGAAAAAAGTTATATATTTTATTTGTCCGGAACAGCAAAGTGGCGGTGTAAATAAAAAAAACGTCGATGAGAGCGCCTTCCGAGCAGGTTGTGACGAATTTATTGGGGAAGCCCCTAGTCATATAGGATATGAGTGACTGCTATCACAACGGCTGCAAACAAAAAGAGATTTGACCCTCCTATTCCTTTTACACTTAATTATTGTACACACACCGGACCTTTCATACCTTCTAAATTATTTCGATATCTCAACATTCTGATACCGTACGAAAAGCCACGTCGAATGACACCCACATAATACAAAGTGAAGCCATAGCGACGAAACGCGAGGACTTTGAAAAATTAAAATTAAGCTTTGACCTTGAGGATTGACCTAACATATCCCGGGTTGAAATTATGCTCGAGGATGCCCACGGGCTATCTCTTGATACCAAACATGGGTAGCTTTGGGAGAAAACGAAGAAACGCGGGGCGACCGAAGAAATAAGTTCGACCTTTTACTTCGAAAATCAATGTGATTTCTGAACAGTTTGCTGGAGTACCTCACAGCACGTCGAATGACACCCACCTGATGAAAATTGAAGACATAGCGACGAGGCGCGAGGACTTCGAGCAATTTAAGCTAACCTTCAATATTGTGGTTTGACATTGATATGTCCCGGTTTGGAATTTTACTCGAGGTTCACTACGGGCTATTGCTTGATACCAGATGTGGGTAGGCTAGGGGAAAAAAATGCGAGGCAACCAGAGAAATCGGTTTGGCCTTTGAACTGTGAAATTAGTTTGACTTCGTAACATTCTAATATGGCACAAGCCACGTCGAATGACACCCGCTTCGTGCAAATTGAACCCATAGAGACGAATCGTGAGGACTTCGAAAAATGCAAAATAGCCTTTGACCTTGAGTTTTGACCTTGACATATCCAGGTTTCAAAATGCTACTCGAGAGTTCACCATGGGCAATCGCTTGATAGTGGATCTGGGTAAGATTGAGAAAAAATGCGAGGCGACCGAGGAAATGAGGTTGAATTTTAACTCGTCGAGATTATTCCGAATTATCACCTCTCTGATACCGCACAACAAGCGATGTCGAATGACATCCACGTTCTCCAAATTGAATCCATAGCGGCGAGACGCGAGGTTTTCTAAGAACTCAATCAAACCTTTGACCTTGACATGTCCCGGTTTGAAATGTTACCCGAGTGTTCACCACTGGCTATCGCTTGATACTAGATTTGGATAGGTTTGAACGAACACGAACAATAATTGAGGCGACCGAAGATCAGCTTAGCCTTCGCCCTTGAGAAATAATTCCATTGCTTAGCTTTCTGATACATCATAACTAGCCATGCCGAATGACGCCCATTTGATTGAAATTGAAGCGATAGCAACCGAACCTTGCATTCAGTGGATATCGCTTCAATATCGCCAGATCTGATAAGTCAGGCTAACCCTTGACCTTGAAGTTTGGCCTTGACATCTACCGGTTTCAAATGTTGCACGATGGTTCACCACAGGCTATCGCCTGATACCAGATTTGGGCAAGTTTGGGTGAAACCGAAAAAAATGGAAGGCAACCGAAGAAACCGGTTTGCGTTGGACCTTCACCGTTAAAGTGGTTCTATGTCGTTGCTTCCAGCGTGTTCAGTACAAGCAGAAGCATTTGTGGTAATTGATTCGAACGATCATAAACCCGTCGCCGAATGCCAATGCCAATACATATTCGCCTTTGGCGAACTCGCCGCTGAATACCTTAATGCTGCCCATGACTCCCTTCATTGTCTGGAAGATACCCAAGGACACCCAGAGTCACGTTTGTTCAATATATATATATATATATATATATATATATATATATATATATATATATATATATATATATATATATATATATATATATATATATATATTTATATATATATACATATATATATATATATATATATATATATATATATATATATATATATATATATATATATATATATATAACATATATATATATATATAGATATATATAGATATATGTATATATATCTACATATATATATATATATACATATATATATATATATACATATATATATATATATATATATATACATACATTGCAAATCCTCCGACAGGCCGAGGGGGCGGGGCTCTCTCGAGACCCCCTTCTGCATTTTCCCTGATAGCGCCCTAATATGTAGACGAAACACAAAATTTCAAAGCTTCTAATACATCTGTTTTGCATATTCTGTAAAACTTTCAGGTCCAGGTCATCAAAAGTCATTGACCGGGGACTGGTTAAAGTGAGTAGTGTGACCAAATATTCAAGGTACCGCCATTCAAAGTAGCTGCAACATATATGCCCCAAACTCCGATCATGCTGCCCTTTCATCTAAACAAACAAACTCCCATCTGGAAGTTTAAATTCATATCAAGGCTATTGACCTGAGTTCCGACCAATTTCCGCGCTTTTCTATCGTATTCAGTGGGAAGATTCAATCTGGGAGTATTTGTTTTCTCGCCCAAGATGATACAGGGCATGTAATAAGCAATCTGGGTCAAATTGCATGTCAAAGGTCAATGACATAAGGTCAGGCCACTTATGTAGATTCTACACCTTGTCATCTTATACAAATTGTTGCTGTTCCTCGCCAAGCGGTATCGGAATTCATGTTCAGTACCGCCTAAGTCTTGCGACACGACATTGAATGGCTAACGAATTACCTGGGATGACCTGATTTCGTGTGAATTGACCTTATTTGTCCGGATTTAACCTATCGTTGGAATTACTTTCCAATCAATGTGCACTTAGACGAAGGCTGAATAGATAATTTCATCAATGTATTCATTGTCCCAGTGTAACCTGAGGTCAGATTGCGATGTCAGAAGCTGTACGGTTGACGAAAAAGTTTCAGCATTATATCGTTATTCATGAAGCACATTTTTATCGCAGCTATTTGTGGATAGTTTAAAAGCGCCAAAGTGGAGGCAACAAGGACAGCGTCCCCTTTACAAGACCTTTTCCCCTTTGAATAAAAATGACATGCATTGCCATGACATTTTTACTTCGAAACTCAAGATGCTCATGACATCCACGCCTATGGTTGCCATCCCAAAGTGATATATTGGGGAATACAGTCCGCAAGAGAACAGCTGTCCATGCGGCTTCAGGATGTCTCCGCGGCTGCCAACTCGACGCGGTGACAGCAACCGTGAGCAGGCGACTGCAAGAGACAGGACTAAAAACTAGGGCCGCCGCGAGGAAAAGTAACTTTTCCGACCACCATTGAGATGCCTGTCTACTGATGCTCAGGAACCCTTGGAAGATTCCAACGTGGAGGTCTGGGCGAGGACGAAGTTATCCGATGAGAAGACGTATCTTTCAAACATGTCTATCAGAGTTTACAACCACACGTAACACAAAAATAGCCAGGAAAAGTACGAAGATGAAAATCAATCACTACTATCAGAAATTTATGTTGTCTGATCTGCCTGATCTGTATAATCTATCTGAATTTTCTGATTTGTCTGATTTGCCTGATTTGTTTCATTTGTCTGATCTATCTGACCTGTCTGACTTGTTTCATTTACTTCATTTGTCCCATTTGTTTCATTTGTCTCATTTGTCTCATGTCTGATGTGTCGGATTTGTCTGATTTGTTCCATGTGTCTGATTTGTTTGATTTGTTTCATCTCTCTGATTTGTCTGATTTGTCTCTTTGATCTCGATCTCTCTGCTTTTTTTTCTTCTCTCTCTCTCTCTCTCTCTCTCTCTCTCTCTCTCTCTCTCTCTCTCTCTCTCTCTCTCTCTCTCCATGCACATGCACATGCATACGGATGCAGAAGCACACATGAATATACATAAACATCCCCTCCACACGCAGATAAACACGTGCGCATATTAAATGCATACAGGAGCACAGCCACCATTTCGCAACGGTGTGGGCACATATTTCTGAAAGAGTTCGCACCAATCCAAAAATCCCAAAAGTTCACAGAATTCGACCACTATTTTAGGTGTCCCAACAAGCCAAGCACATAGTATAATCACGACACATGTTCCCCACACGTCACACAATTATCACACATGCAGGTGCCGGTATTAGCACAGATTACTCACTGGTGAGCAACGTGTCTCATGTGTCTGGTGAGCAATCTTTGATACTGGTCAGAATCGAGATACAGCGGCTGGGTCGTCAATGTATCGAGATATTGCGGCTGGGTCGTCAATGCAGTGACTAGCCCGGTTCGGCCATGTAGGGTCTAAACTCCTTCCCCTAATGAATGCTTTTGACAGAAGGTACCTGAGGGTAAAGAAACAGCTGAAGAAGATCAATTATCGGGCGCAAGGTCTGGGCGACGGCCGTCGGGCACAGTCGTTCACTGAAATCCAAAGGGCCTTTCCCTAGCGAAGGGACGGCACCATCTGTAGTTATCGGCACCTTTCGCCACTGCACCGCCACCACGGTGTCAGGTCTGAGAAGCTAAGCACAGTGAACGGCCAGGTAGATTCTTATTACTCTTCTCAGAATTGAGAATGTCTATTTGAATCTACCTTTCTAGAAAGTCGCATGAATGCATACATGTGAATGGATATATATATATATATATATATATATATATATATATATATATATATATATATATATATGTATACATATATACATATGTGTGTGTGTGCGTGTGTGTATGTGTTCGTGTGCTTCATATTGTGTATGAATATACATAAATATGCATGCATATATTTATATGTGTTTCGCGGCGGTGGGAGGCGTGTCGATCCACTGTCAGACTGACTCGGATCTCCGCTGCTGAGTCATCCTCGGATCTCCGCTGCTAAGTCATCCTCGTATCCGAGTGCCAGCCGTGTCTGCCGCGCCAGTCCACTGCGCAATCGAGCTCGCCGACCCTTGGAGTTGAAACCACAACGGGCGTAACAACCTGGGTGCGGCGATGCCATTAAGCTCCGACATCTGCTTTCTCGAAGACGGCCTTACCAGAAACTGCTTTAGTAGGCTAACCCGCATGACACGTTTCTCTGCGGCCGACCACCTAGCAACGCAAGGGATAATTTGAACGCGATTGTACAAGACATGGGTTCTTTCCCTGTCTGTGCCGAAATGTGCTGCAGTCATCTTCATCCGCCGACGTACTCGTAGTACCTCAGCTATTCCACTGTGCTTTGACGGTCTACATATACCAGAAGCTATCGACTTTAAATATATAGACATTATACGCGACCATAGATTACGTTTCACTGCAAGGTGAAGCGCTGCAATTTCAAGTTGCTGCAATTTCACTGCAATTTCACTGCAATGTGAAGCATGTCCGAACGAAATGCTTACGCCGACTGAATATCATGCGGGGAATATACGGGAGAGGATAGGGTACAGATCGCAAAACACCTCTAATTTTGCATATTCCACTCATCAGACCTATCCAGGAATGCATCACGTTCCTTTTTGTTGATTTATACCCGACACGTGTGCATCGTCTGTAGGTTGGCCAACACCTGGCCCTCCATGCAATTACTGCTGTGTTTTGTTCCAGCCCTATGGTTAATCTTCAGATTGAAACACATATCTCTCGCCTTCAGCATCACTGATCATATAACCTGCTCAAGTGCACATTGAGAGTGCGGTCATATTTAGTACACGTGCCATACCCGAGTTCATGTGTGACCTCGTGCCATACCCGAGTTCATGTGTGACCGTGCCATACCCGAGTTCATGTGTGACCTCGTGCCATACCCGAGTTCATGTGTGACCTCGTGCCATACCCGAGTTCATGTGTGACCTCGCGACCATACCGGGGCCGAGGACGACCAACACGTGCAAACTCAGATTCGGTACGGAACTTGTATGAAACACTAAAAACTCCGAAAATTAACATCGCATCTCTTCCCAGTTACGCACCATTTTGGCTTAGTCTCCCGCCAACCATAAGATTCCCCGATAAGTTATTTGCTCCGATTTGCAATCAGCCCTTCAGGCGATAGTGAAATACCACAATACATCTTACCCAACGACTGCAAATATTCAAAACCAATTGCTGAGTATTCCGCAAAGTAATATACAGTTCCTCCGGGTCCCAAGACATTCTTCGGGCGCCCGATAACGAATCAGCGGGCGCGCTGGCCAGGACAAGTCTTCAATTAAGCCCACCAGAGTCTTTCTCCATCTGCCTCTGTGATTTTATATTGTTATTCAGGAACTATCAACAAAAGCAATGGGAGCAGAAACCACACCATCACCTCTTCCCACTAAACCTGTGCTCCGACCTTGGCTGACAGTAGGCCAGGCATGTCGTCTATATGAGGTAGTTCCAGCGCGCCTCCGATTAGGTCACACAAATAGCACCCATTGTCATATGATAACAGCTAGTCCAGCTCCCGTATGCAACCAGTGACGTACGCCTCAGATCATTAAACATATTCTGCTGAACTGCTCATTATACTTGACCAATAGAATCTCAATGGAGCGCTACGCAGCCAAGAATCAAATTCAGATAAGTCTGGCGACAGTTCTGGCAAACGATGTTCCATATCTTTCAGACCTCCTCTGTAAATGTATAAAATCGACTGAACTAATGCAGTACATTTAGGCCGTTTGGGTTTCATCCGCGCCCACTTTGGCCCATTGTGTGTTGGGTTTTCCACAGCCCACAGGAATATATCTATTTTCTCCGATTCTATAGTGTCCGGCATTGTGATGTGCACCAATATATATACTGTGAAAAAGGTGATTGGTATTATCGAGGTCAAAGCGACCGACTCGTCGGTTCGCCTCATCGGTCGGTTCAAAGCGACCGCCTCATCACTCGGCGTCACCGATGACCGGGGGCCCGCTCGCCTCATCACTCGGGGAGTGACCGCTTCTGAGCAGCGAGAACTGTTGCGTGTATTGCGTTGGACGTGCACAAACCGGTTGACGGTAAACGTCCTTCAGACAAACATGTCATTAGTACATATTATTCCATTTGCTTACTCCGGTTAATAAAGTACCTTTCCCAACGGGCAGACTGGCACTTGGTCGCGGTCACTAAAAAGCCATCAGCCTTCCTCCCTGCCTCTCAAAACTTTAGGGAGAATGATGCACAGCATAATTTATTCACATCTAGCATCACGTAAGCTAATTCGGACAAACAAAGTGGGTAGAGACCCGAGAATGTCACTCAATTCTAGTTAACAAAAACTTTTTTTCATCAACAGCACTTGATAAAAAAGAAGATTTCAATACAATGTGCACATACATTTCAAAACACTTTACTATGGTATGGCATTCTGATCTTCTTAAATGTGAATATTTTGTAGAATTACTAGGGCACTTGAGCTGAGAAAAATCATACCTTTCAGGAAGACAACCAGAGATGTTAAGATTTGGCCAGCAAATTCAAAGCCGATAGCACAGCATGCTTCTTATTCACCGAGCGGTGTTCTTGGGCGTCTTTTGGTACCAATGTATCTCAACGACCTAGCTGACGAAAGTAAACATGAAGTTTTGTTGTTTGCCGATGATAATTATCTCTACGCTCAAAGCACTCTGTACTTAATATGTGATGGTAAACCTATTTTGCGTGTGAAGACTCATATATACATCTTCCTCACGCTATCAACTGACGTTAGATGACCTGAACAGAACAGATTTAGTGCCCAGAGTCAATTAATATCCCTGTCCTTTATACTCCATTTGTAGAATGATTCCACGATGCATATTTTCTAATGCATGTCTAACATACATTCCACTTGATTTGATTATTGTGACGTCGTTTACGACGGACTCTTCTATTATATTCCTGACACACCACAAGAGGCTATGCAGAATAGGGTGTCAGATCCACGCTTCAAAACGTCTTCTATGAAATTGTTTGATGAAGCTGGATAAGAAACCGTACAGGAACGACGACACAACATTAACTTATCCTTCTTCACAGCATGTGTTATTCATATTCCGCCATTCTAAGCTGTATAACAATATAATTATCACTGCGAGGAGCGAGGTTATGAGCGCGCCTTTGACTGAAAACTTGTTTCGTTGAGAACGGAGAGGTGATTTTAGAATATCCCCAGAGGGCCGCCTTTCTCTATTCAGAGGGGCGCCACATTTCAATGAGAGGGGCTGGTATCTGCCGTTAGTATTACACAGTGGAATGCGGACTCTCGACTCACGCGGCTGTCAGTTGCATTTTATGGCGTAGCTGAGAAAGCCAGGGAAACCAGAATTATTGTCTTCGTCAACATTAGCAATATAACGGTTACAACCGATTTTTGACTCTTTATTCTATCATCGAATCGTAAGGTTGCAGTTCTATTATGCTCACTTATGTGGGGCGGGGCTGGGGTGAACCGTATACCTGTGTATAGTTGGTGTGTGGGTACCTACCTCACTAAAAATGAGGCTACAGATGGGATGGGTGGGTTGTTGAATTCGATTATAAGTAGTAAGTTCGGAAGTTAACAATGTGATTGCCGTCAACGGGATTATTCAAAGTCTTTAAATGGATGACAAGAAATTGAGATAGCAATGGAATGAATCCATCTACAGCTGATATACATGTGCTTGACGTTGAGAGTGCCTCCAATTATGTGTTTGACAGTGCAATTGTTGATTAGTGGCCTCGCATATTTTTTTTTAAACAACTTGGTTTAAAAACCATCAGCATCGGGTAATGCCATCATTTCAGTTGGTAAATTGTGATCGTAAAACAGAAGTAAATTTGGTCATTTTGTTAGTTTTCCATTTTCGCAGAAGAGGTGGAGAGCAAACCCTGTATACAATACGTATTCGTCTTTCTTCACCAAAATCTATCCGATCCGATCCGTACGTTATCCGTTCGAAACAGATATCCGTACAGATATTCAATCCGTGTTATGTAGTATCTGCCTTTCCCGCATGCATTGCATGCGGGAACAGAGGACTTGAGCTTAAACCCAGCTGCCACAACACACATACATGAACACATAATTATTCGTATATATATATATATATACATATACATGTATATATATATATATATATATATATATATATATATATATATATATATATATATATATATATATATATATATATATATATATATATATATATATATATATATATATATATATATATATATATATATATATATAAAAGTATATATATACATATATATAGATATATATGGATACATATAGGTATGTAATCAGGTAAATATATATGTGCAAGATACTTTTTACACACATGTAGGAGAAGCTGAGGTAGCACCACCCTCGGGGTAATACCGTCCATTTTTCTCCCGAGCAAAACCTTAAAAAATAGGCTCAGCTGACTGCTTTTTTCGTTCCAGGTTACATGAACGTTCCGGGTTACACGAACGCACCGAAAAGGTACGCTCCTGGAAATAACCGACTTTCTATGAATAATATTGTGCTATCCTTTTTCTTGGCATCCTGTTATAAGAACACACCATGTTTATCGATGTCTGTTTGTCTCAAGAAAGCCCGCTTACATATCACACCATGCCTATCAAGATCGTTGCCTACTTGTCATGTTCAGAATTACGAGTAAGCAAGCCGCAAGGCTTTGGCGCCAATATGCCCGCTGCCAAATCGTTCCATTACCAAAGGCTATCAGAGCAATCGGGACGACGCCGTTCACCTTGACGGGGCTACCCCGCACCAGGGCCTCAGTATAGAAGAGGGGGCACACTGGGCAAAGTGCCCTAAACCCTCCGATGGAATGGTGGCGCTACTTTGACCCTTATACCTGGAAAAGGTGCCCTATCGGGGTTGCTCGAATGCACGCTTCCCCGCTCCCCCAACCCCCCTTGATATTTGTTTCCTTCAGCCAAGCGCTTTATTCCCCTTTCAGAGGAATAGGCACCCTCGTGAGAGGAAAAAGCGTCCCCTGAGAGGAAAAGACAGTATGTATGTTCCAGAACACCCACCCGCCCTCCCCGGCTTAAATAATGTTTCGCCGAAGACGGCCCACCAGGGAAATTCACTCACGTGGAAATGGCACTGATTCGAGGAAATGGCTCCCCTGACCTGGCCTCAAATCAGCAAACACCAACCTAATTAATATCGGGAGAGAGCAGATTTGATCGTCATTATTCCATTGTGGGAGTTGTATGATCAACTTCCACGTATTTCATGAGATATTTATAACTTCATTCCGCTAAATATGTCATATGTTTATCTCAGAAGACTCGTAATTTCGAAATAAAACCGTCCAATATTTATCTGGTATCAAATGATCCTTCCAGGAAAGAGTGTGGGTCTTTGAATGGGTGAAAATGAATCTGGAAAATGCATGAACGGCATTGCCCCGTGGACGGGCCTACACCATAAACACAATGTCTTATAAAATTGCAATAGCATAACATATTTGTATCCAAATATTTAGTTTTTGTTCGAAAATAAACCCAAAAAGTCATGGTTACACGTCAACATATCAACCGTTGGTATATCATGTGTAGTGTTTTCGGAAATCCGAAAAGGTTTTGGGGGTTGGATCTTCTCCGGCATCCCATACTTTTCCTTCATCTTTGATTATTTTCCTCCTATCAGGAGGTACCAGTGGGCGAGGACGTAGAGTTGAAATGCATCTTTTTCCATGATATTTTGCATCATGTTCTGATGGAATTAGTATGAATTGTTGCATTCAGAAGGGCATAGGTTGCTAATTTGGTCCATACTGCTCAATCCTTTTCGAATGATTTTAAATGACAAGTGGTTTTATTTAGTTGTTATCTTCATATGTTCCAGTCATTGCCATCTTGAGTGTCTTTTTTACCGTCGTGAAAAGCATATCCCGTTTGTGAATACTCTCTCTTAGTTCACATGTCAAACATGTTTTTTTAATGATTGCTGTCCCGGCTTTATCTCCGTATGCACGGTATGCAATAATACTCATCAGCTCTTGAATTCTTTTAAATCGCATCTGATAGCTGCATAATGGCGCCAAGTTGCGCTGGTTACCTGGGCCAAGTAGCGCTGGTTATCTGAGCCAAGTAGCGCTGGTTACCTGAGCCAAGTAGCGCTGGTTACCTGAGCCAAGTAGCGCTGGTTATCTGAGCCAAGTAGCGTTGGTTACCTGAACCGGCTTCGACGTTCTGGATGAACGCGCCGTATCCGTTGGAGACGGCGGTGCCGGCGACGCCCGAATTGACGGCAGCTGTGTCGGCGATGACGCCGTTGGGGCCCTCGGTGGTGCAGCCCGCCGTGCCCGAGCTCGAGGACGAGCCGGTGGCCGACACGGACGCCCTACCCTGCGTCTGACCCGCCTGGGTCAGACTGGACGTTGACTTGAGGCTGCAGTTGGTCTTCGGAGGAGGGGGAAGTATGATCGGCTTCACTGGCACGACCACGGGGAGCGTCGGCACTGCGGCACGGCACGACATGCCGTCAGGGTGACATAGTGACACACGGCACGACATGCCGTCAGGGTGACACATTAACACACGACACGACATGCCGTCAGGGTGACATAGTGACACACGGCACGACATGCCGTCAGGGTGACACATTAACACACGACACGACATGCCGTCAGGGTGACACATTAACACACGACACGACATGCCGTCAGGGTGACATAGTGACACACGGCACGACATGCCGTCAGGGTGACATAGTGACACACGGCACGACATGCCGTCAGGGTGACATAGTGACACACGGCACGACATGCCGTCAGGGTGACACATTAACACACGACACGACATGCCGTCAGGGTGACACATTAACACACGACACGACATGCCGTCAGGGTGACATAGTGACACACGGCACGACATGCCGTCAGGGTGACATAGTGACACACGGCACGACATGCCGTCAGGGTGACATAGTGACACACGACACGACATGCCGCAGGGTGACACATTAACACACGGCACGACATGCCGTCAGGGTGACATAGTGACACACGGCACGACATGCCGTCAGGGTGACACATTAACACACGGCACGACATGCCGTCAGGGTGACACATTAACACACGACACGACATGCCGTCAGGGTGACACATTAACACACGACACGACATGCCGTCAGGGTGACATAGTGACACACGGCACGACATGCCGTCAGGGTGACACATTAACACACGACACGACATGCCGTCAGGGTGACACATTAACACACGACACGACATGCCGTCAGGGTGACATAGTGACACACGACACGACATGCCGTCAGGGTGACACATTAACACACGACACGACATGCCGCAGGGTGACACATTAACACACGACACGAAATGCCGTCAGGGTGACACATTAACACACGACACGACATGCCGTCAGGGTGACATAGTGACACACGGCACGACATGCCGTCAGGGTGACACATTAACACACGACACGACATGCCGTCAGGGTGACACATTAACACACGACACGACATGCCGTCAGGGTGACATAGTGACACACGGCACGACATGCCGCAGGGTGACACATTAACACACGGCACGACATGCCGTCAGGGTGACACATTAACACACGACACGACATGCCGTCAGGGTGACACATTAACACACGACACGACATGCCGTCAGGGTGACACATTAACACACGACACGACATGCCGTCAGGGTGACATAGTGACACACGGCACGACATGCCGTCAGGGTGACACATTAACACACGACACGACATGCCGTCAGGGTGACACATTAACACACGACACGACATGCCGTCAGGGTGACATAGTGACACACGGCACGACATGCCGTCAGGGTGACACATTAACACACGACACGACATGCCGTCAGGGTGACACATTAACACACGACACGACATGCCGTCAGGGTGACATAGTGACACACGGCACGACATGCCGTCAGGGTGACACATTAACACACGACACGACATGCCGCAGGGTGACACATTAACACACGACACGAAATGCCGTCAGGGTGACACATTAACACACGACACGACATGCCGTCAGGGTGACATAGTGACACACGGCACGACATGCCGTCAGGGTGACACATTAACACACGACACGACATGCCGTCAGGGTGACACATTAACACACGACACGACATGCCGTCAGGGTGACATAGTGACACACGGCACGACATGCCGTCAGGGTGACACATTAACACACGACACGACATGCCGTCAGGGTGACACATTAACACACGGCACGACATGCCGTCAGGGTGACACATTAACACACGACACGACATGCCGTCAGGGTGACATAGTGACACACGGCACGACATGCCGTCAGGGTGACACATTAACACACGGCACGACATGCCGTCAGGGTGACATAGTGACACACGGCACGACATGCCGTCAGGGTGACATAGTGACACACGACACGACATGCCGTCAGGGTGACATAGTGACACACGGCACGACATGCCGTCAGGGTGACATAGTGACACACGGCACGACATGCCGTCAGGGTGACATAGTGACACACGGCACGACATGCCGTCAGGGTGACATAGTGACACACGGCACGACATGCCGTCAGGGTGACATAGTGACACACGACACGACATGCCGTCAGGGTGACATAGTGACACACGGCACGACATGCCGTCAGGGTGACACATTAACACACGACACGACATGCCGTCAGGGTGACACATTAACACACGGCACGACATGCCGTCAGGGTGACACATTAACACACGGCACGACATGCCGTCAGGGTGACATAGTGACACACGGCACGACATGCCGTCAGGGTGACATAGTGACACACGGCACGACATGCCGTCAGGGTGACACATTAACACACGGCACGACATGCCGTCAGGGTGACATAGTGACACACGGCACGACATGCCGTCAGGGTGACATAGTGACACACGGCACGACATGCCGTCAGGGTGACATAGTGACACACGACACGACATGCCGTCAGGGTGACATAGTGACACACGGCACGACATGCCGTCAGGGTGACACATTAACACACGACACGACATGCCGTCAGGGTGACACATTAACACACGGCACGACATGCCGTCAGGGTGACACATTAACACACGGCACGACATGCCGTCAGGGTGACACATTAACACACGACACGACATGCCGTCAGGGTGACACATTAACACACGACACGACATGCCGTCAGGGTGACATAGTGACACACGGCACGACATGCCGTCAGGGTGACACATTAACACACGACACGACATGCCGTCAGGGTGACACATTAACACACGACACGACATGCCGTCAGGGTGACATAGTGACACACGGCACGACATGCCGTCAGGGTGACACATTAACACACGACACGACATGCCGCAGGGTGACACATTAACACACGACACGACATGCCGTCAGGGTGACACATTAACACACGACACGACATGCCGTCAGGGTGACATAGTGACACACGGCACGACATGCCGTCAGGGTGACACATTAACACACGACACGACATGCCGTCAGGGTGACATAGTGACACACGGCACGACATGCCGTCAGGGTGACACATTAACACACGGCACGACATGCCGTCAGGGTGACACATTAACACACGACACGACATGCCGTCAGGGTGACACATTAACACACGACACGACATGCCGTCAGGGTGACACATTAACACACGACACGACATGCCGCAGGGTGACACATTAACACACGGTAATGGTGAGGAAAGTGGGACACTATTTGCGTCGTATTTGGCACCAGTTGTTATTTCCAATAGGATACTTCCTCCCTTGAGTAAATTGGGTGGCAAAGCCGAAAAGGATGACACAATATTCCTACCCGCACCCCCTCCCCTCCACAAGACACAAATGGACCCCGAGGTCGATGAAATTCCGAGTGTATCTCAAAGACACCATGAAACTGGTGCTCCGAAGGTATCCTGAAGGAGCCTTAAGGCGTCTCAGTAGGAGCGGTATTCAGAAGACACCCCAGAGGCACACTAAAGGCGAGAGTGCTCCAAAGCTACCAACCTACCGATGATTTTCCGAAGTACGTCGCCACGTTCCACCGAATGAGAAGGTGCCCAAGAAAGCGAAGGATCCCCAAAGGGTCTTCGATGGGAAACACCACGAAAGCGAAGACTCCTCAAAGGGTCTTCGATGGCAAACGCCACGAAAGCGAAGGCTCCTCAAAGGTTCCTTGACGGCAAGCGCCATGAAAGCGAAGAATGAGGCGTCCCAGGGACGAAGGCGTTCTGAGATCACAATGTAGGGCGTCCTAGCTTCTAAAGCGTCCCAAACTCAACGTGTCTCCGCCCCCTGCGGAAACATGTCAGTGAAGGAGCCCCGGAGGCGTTTCAAGTGCATCCCGTGGTTATGCTACAAAAGTGTTTCGCCGTTGTCCCAGTGGCATACGAGCTCCGATGGCATATGCGTGTCGGAAGCATCCCAGACACCCAGGCCTCCAAAGGCGTTCGTGTTCCCTCTCGATCGGGTTCCCGAGTGTGTCCCGGACGCACGAAGGGCGCCGGAAGGGCGAACTACGAGGCAAACCTAAACTCCCGAAGCATTCAGCCAGGGGGGACATCGGTTGTTTTTAGTGATGGGAGTGCTGCGGCCTTCTCCATCTTCTGAATTAACACAATTTAGGATTAGCTCGCGGGGATTGATTACAAAAAGGTCTCAAGTTTGCCTGAGGCCAACTCAAATTCGGATGTTCTGCTCCTGGGACCATACGCAATTCGGATGCTCTGCCGATGTTTCACATCTGCCGTATGTTCACCAATCAGCACAGCATCAACTTTTGATCAACTTTTCATCCAATCAGCGAATATCCAACGATCTCCTGCAAAGAGGCAGCTACTTTCTCGGAAGACTGGGGTGCCGCCATCACCAGCCGGCGTGAGCGCTCACCGGCCGAGGCCGTAGCCAGGAAGACGCAGAACAGCTGGACGGTCCACATGGCTGGCGATCCGAGTGGTGCGCAGAGTGCCTCGCCGGGCAGCCCTTGACAACCCGTTATAAACTCCCCCGCCCACGCCACACACGGCCGCCTGTCAAAAAGTCGCCAGAATCGAACTTCATCCACAAAGGTCAGTCACTTCCAATCGTACCACACAGCAGCCCCGCAGCCATATCCGAGCCCCCGCCTCCTCCCCTGCACTGACACGCGCTTAGACACACATGCGCGAACACACACACCCACCCACCCACACACACACACACACACACAATGATGGCGATAGGGCTTATTGGTGGATTAATATTGTGTACTGATGGTCTTTGCGTGACATGTCTGTGGTGTACGCTTTATGTGGTGTATCTGTTACTGGCGGTGGGACTTGCGTGTATCCACGTTCGAATTATCATGCATTACGGAATGGATGCTCTTATTTGAGTAGCATCTCTCTTATGAAGGTGTTGGCGATAGGTAGGAAGGATAAAATGAACGATGTTATGTTGAATTTCATATCTTACTATCATTACCTTCCACACACATACATGCATACACACACACAGACACACACACACACACACACACATATATATATATATATGTGTGTGTGTGTGTGTGTGTGTGTGTGTGTGTGTGTGTGTGTGCATATGGGGTAAAGTTGTGGAGCAGGTTCTCTTTAAGACATATTTCATTGAACACGGCAGCATATTTCACATTAATGTGTTTTTTTCATGACGTTCAAGGCTTCAGATTAATTGTCTTTCATCAGTGGGAAAACATGCTGTATTGTGCCTATATTATCCTGCAACGTTTCGTCAGGGCAACTGACATTGTCAGACCTTAAACAATTGAGGCACACTGCCACAAGTAAATATAAACTCAAATGGTGGCCGTACATTCGTGGGCGTCACGATCAGGTAGATGCTGCCTTAACAAACTATAACACTTTCAGCAATCTAATTCTCTTGCAGAAAAGCATGAATGATAAGATCGGCATCACCCATGGAAAAATATAAATATGCATCAGATGAACCGATCTATTTACATCACTGAAATTATTTAGCATGCATGCATGATTGAACAAGATATATAATATCACAGCGATCATTCTATAAATCAAGTACGTCACTGGTAAATCGCTATCTCGTAAGTATAGCATCTAATCTCTTCGTACCAAATCATATATTGTCTACACTACTGCCATGCTATCGAGAGGCATCACCCTGCACCCATAGGACGGTGCACCACGACGACACACGACAAACACACACAACCACCCATCCATCACACACACGCACACACACACACACTTCACACACACACACACACACACACATATATATATATATATATATATATATATATATATATATATATATATATATATATATATATATATACATAATATATGTAGATATATATATGTAGATATATATATATATATATATATATACATACATATGTATATGTATATATATATGTATATATATATATATATATACATATATATATTTACGACAGGTATTGCACAGATTTCTCTCACTATCCTCCACCAGCGAATGTGGCTTGGGGGCAGATTGTATCAGATGCCGGGTTTGCCTTTAAACCCTGGAGTTCTGGAAGTTTATCCTGACCAATTATGTTTGCTTAACTTCTTCATTTGTATTGTCCCAGGGTGTTTAGACAAACGACCGGAAATTGTGCTGCATACCGATGTGGCTTTTTCCTTTTCTAGTTTTCCAGTTCAATTTTTGACCTTTTGACTCGTTCTATCTTGACTTCATATGTTGACTTTTCGAGCCTTTGACAGTTTTCCCCTTTGACTGGTTTCCATTTGACTTCTTGCCCTTCTAACTTCTTTATTTAACCTTTCTTCACATGGCTCCTAGTCCTTCCGACTTATGTCTCTGTTAACCTTCTCCCGCTTGTTTTTTTTTGTCAGTTTTACTTTTCGACTTTTTGTCGTTTTTCAGTTTAACTTTTATCCCGGCTGGCATTTTGTCCCTTCATGTTTTGTTTTTGACTTTGTCGTGGAACTGCGACTGAGAATCAGGGGCCGCACCGAAGCCTGCCACCTCGGCGGTCACTCTCAGTTACACATTGACCAGACGGTCATTAATGCCTTCTGGGCTGACAGGCAGTGCTGTATTGTAACTGGTTCCCTTGCCACTTTTTACGTGGTGAAAATTGTGCCAGGCATAGACATGATGTGGGCTTCTGAAAATGATTTGGAGGGCACAATACATGAAGGCAATGGATTGAGGGCAATTATATTGTGGGCATACCGCATGGGGTCCCATGCGTAAAAGTTGAAATCATTGGGAAGGGCAAAACCAACATTGGGAGGGAGGTGAGGGCTAGTGCCCTCCCAAAATTATGCCAAATTACACCCCTGGGTACAGATAGATCCTGGCTGGCTAGTGCAGCTGGCTTTGCCACGCTTTGTATCAGAACGAATGACGGGGCCTGCAACTCTGTTAGCCTTACTGTACACGTCAGAGCTGTATCAAAACGAATGTCGCAGCTCGCAGCTCTGCTAGCCTTACGGTACACGTCAGAGCTGTATAAAAACGAATGTCGCAGCTCGCAGCTCTGCTAGCCTTACGGTACACGTCAGAGCTGTATCAAAACGAATGTCGCAGCTCGCAGCTCTACTAGCCGTACGGTGCACGTCAGAGCTGTATCAAAACGAATGTGGCAGCTCGCAGCTCGCAGCTCTGCTAGCCTTACTGGCCGCGTCAGAGCTGTAGCCGAGCACGCGCAGAGCGTCAGATTTGATAACAATGAAATCACGTGCATTGTCGGAAATGGGTGCAGATGGGTTTCTAATTTTGATATCTTTAAATGGGGCGTACTGATTGAACACGCGCAACGTGATACCGGCAAACATATTCCACTTTTCAGTGGACACAACGTTGGTTAAAACTGCAGCCCAATCACAGCAAGACGATGGAAAGCGTGTAAATAAATGTTGTGGTGCAGCTTGGCTCTGACATTAGTGGGCTTGCGAAGCAGCGTGCGAAAATCACACATCATTCGAATGAATTTGTGGAGACTAAAATGACAGTGTCTGGTGTTAGCACGCTTTACAGTGTCACGGTTAACTGCACAAACGTGGAAAGGCGAGCCGACGCAAAAGTAGGTTCGGCAACAGTCTGCGACAGGCAGTGTCGACACATGAATTCCAACGGTTTCCAACGGGTGGGAAGCAAGGCAGCAGCCAACATGTGCAGCTGTAACGTCACCGGTGACAGCAGCTGCGCCGTCAGGGCAGCAGCGCTGCGTCGTGGTGGGCGGTATACGGCACCAAGCTATGCGTCAGTCAGTGTCAGAGTCAGTGTTAGAGTCCGAGTCAGAGTCAGTCAGAGTTGTACGGTGCCAGTCGAACGAATTCAAAGCGATCCAACCACCAATGGTGGGTTGAGCTGGCATGCTGCGATTGCACCACTGTCTATTGATGCTGTCCACAACGTTGTAGCTCAGGCACCGTCGAGAACCTTCTGTCTGGCTGCCAGCTGCCGCATATTGGGATAACTTCACCAACAATTGTGCCACTCCAGCGCTACGAGTTTTGTTCACTTTATTCGTCCGCGCTATCTTCCACACAGTGCTGATGATGTAAAACATGCCCAGAGGTGCAGCCAAGGGGAACCAGGGCCCACTACCCCCTAGCAACAAAAAATACATTATGTTAGACAAGAACTTTTGAGATTTTCACCACCCAAAACCACACATTTTCGACGGGCTTCTCGCGCCTAAAATGGTACCTGTTTCATGACCTTTGTCGTGGTCGGGCGCCCTTAAGAAAGTCCAGGCTGCGGCGCTGCACTCCACCCGTCCACTGATGTGCCAAACACATGGCTGGAAGATGCTTCGCCTGCCAGCGACGCTCGAATCACGGACACAACATTCCCAGCTGGCTGCTACCTGCTGGATCCGCTCCCGCTTGGCTGGACCGACATCCCCACCAGGCTTCCCACTTGGCTGCTACCTGCTGGATTCGCTCCCACTTGGCTGGACCGCCATCCCCACCAGGCTTCCCACTTGGCTGCTACCTGTGGATCCGCTCCCACTTGGCTGGACCGCCATCCCCACCAGGCTTCCCACTTGGCTGCTACCTGCTGGACCGGTTCTCCTTCAACGCCACGCTAAGGGCAACACATATGAGCCACCTATCGATGTGAGGTTGAACTGATCAAAGCCAAGTCTAATTATGCTCGCGTTAAGTTCACAAACGGCACAGAGCGGCGACCGTCTCGCTTCGTAACTTGGCTCCGGTCCAAGAACAAAGCTTGCTCGAGAACCGAAAGGAGCTACCCGTGACCCCCGACCATGTCCGATAAGCATCCGGTCAGCGATGTGAACCCGTCTTCACCTGTCAGCGCTTTGCAACACCTCTTGAGACCACTGTCGCAGTCTCGCCTCTTCCGTCATGACGACATGTGCAGGTGCCTGCGGAAAATCTGACTCCGGCCACCCAGCCCCCGGACACGCCAGTTTCACAACCAGACCAGCCAGCAGCCGGCCCCTGCATCCCCCCCCCTCTTTGCGCCGATCAGAGCGAAGACGCGCAAGACCCCCGCGACGTAGAGAATAGTGCGCAACGGTCTCTCTAGATGCGAGACCCCTGCAATGAAGGCAGTAGTGCACAACGGACCCTCTGAGTGCGAGACCCCTGCGATGTAGAAGGTATTGTGCAGCGGACCCTCTGAGTGCGAGACCTCTGCAATGTAGAGAGTATTGTGCAACGGACCCTCTGAGTGCGAGACCCCTGCGATGTAGAGAGTATTGTGCAACGAACCCTCTGAGTGCGAAACCCCTGCGATGTATAGAGTATTGTGCAACTGACCCTCTCAGTGCGAGACCCCTGCGATGCAGAGAGTATTGTGCAACGAACCCTCTGAGTGCGAGACCCCTGCGATGTAGAGAGTATTGTGCAACTGACCCTCTGAGTGCGATACCCCTGCGATGTAGAGAGTATTGTGCAACTGACACTCTGAGTGCGAGACCTCTGCGATGTAGAGAGTATTGTGCAACAGACCCTCTGAGTGCGAGACCCCTGCGATGTAGAGAGTATTGTGCAACGGACCCTCTGAGTGCAGTAGAAGAATGCAACATGAAGGTCCTCTTAAGTTGGTCAACTCTCTTGACACGTATTTTCTGCTGTTGCAGATATAATTATCATGGTATCATGCATCAGAGTCTTAACACTACCTTGTCCACTAAAGCCTCCAAGAGGCCAAGCCCTATCTGTGTTACTTCACTGACCACGTTACTGAATGTCCGTAAATCTCACTCAGGGGATTCCCATACATGGGTAAACGTTCTCTATTTATATTTAGTGTTGCTTTAGTGACATCCAAGCAGAGGCGCAGCCAGGGGGAGCGCCCCCAAAAGCAACTAAAATGCGCCGGATTTAACAATAAATTTGGAGGTTTTCACCACGCAAAACCGCAAATATTCGGTGCGAGAAGAGCGCTGAAAGCGTTTTCGTTTTCATGACACTTTTTGGTCAGGCTGAAGAAAATCCTGGCTGGGCCGCTGCATCCAAGGTTTTACCTCTACGTCAGGGTCCCTTCGGACCACGTCAATCATTTCGACCTAGGGAATTGCCCAGTTCTCATGGTCCCTCAAGTTCCTAGAAGTCCCCCAAGTTCTCCAAAGTTTGAGGGGCTCTCCAGCTTCTAAGGCTTCCTCAAATTCCAGGATCATTCGTACTCATTCTAGGGGTCATCTAACTCCTGCGGGGGTATTTATTTTCAAGGGCGCTCATACAGCTCATACAGCTACCAGATGCCCACCGGCTTCAAGGAGTTCCCCTAGCTTCAAGGGACCTATCCCGTTCCATGTAACCCTGAACATGCCAAGTTCCCCAGCTGAAAGAAGTCCCCGGAAGATCAAGAGGTCCTGATAAATCGGGGCCCCGTCGAATCTTTGATTCTCGTGCTGTCTGAAGAAAGTGTTCTGAAAAAGCATGGCATGGAGAAAGGGGCCCAGCCGACTGTGGGGTGGGGGAGGCAGAGAATTGGAGGCCACCCAATCAACCTTCTCTTAGGATACGCCACTGCTGATATAATACAATGGGTGGGGAATATTTTATTGAAAAAGTACACTCAGGGGCGGATCCAAAAGCCTGGATGGAGGGGAAATTTAAAGAAATCCAATTTCGAAAAACTGATCGGATTTAAACAACTCACTGTCGTGGGGCCTGCTTAGAGTAATATCTAAGTCATAAAATATTCTTAATTTCGTGACAGTGTCATTTTAATGCAACATTTCGGCAAAACTCTGTTTCTTGGTCCCCGTTGCCATGCCCCTGGATCCACCAGTGAGACCACCAGAGTGTGGATTAAGTGCGGCTATTTGGGTGATAAATTGAAAGCTAAGCTAAGAGACCAATCAACTGAATGTCTAATTGTGTAACTGTAACGTTACCAGCAACAAAATTGATATTTCTAGCACGGCACCGCCGGCCGGGTGGTGAACTGATGGCCTATGAAAGCTGACTTGATGTGCTCGTACGCGATTTGACCCTTTGAATGTCAGAGCGACGGAGCGACCTTTTGGGTTGCCAACACGAATAGCCACGCCCTATGACGTCTTCACGTGACCTTTGGTGGGCGCTGGCCAGCGTACCTCACCTGCTGACATTCGGGAGCTCATGATGCAGTTCTAGTTGCCCACCTCACGCAGTTCGATCACGTGAGTGTGTGAGCCGCGTTAAGAGAGGTGCTTACGTACGCATGTGTTTCTTTACATAATTGCCAATATGCTACTTTCATTCATAAACCAAGCAATAGCCAACAATAAGTGAATAAAGTACACAGACTTCATACGAAAAGATCACAGAAGTGGAGTAGGCACAGTAAATCGTGCAATATTTGAACCAAGGACTATGACGGACCGGAAATATTCTACATGAAAAGACCGAGGTAACAACGGAATAAAAAGCCCACAAAAACTCTTGCAAAGACAGAAAACTTTGTGACAAAACTGCAATAATTTTCATTTCTTAATCTATGTATTTCGGTGGCCTACGTCAAGTGGCGTAGCGGACATCGAGGTCATATGTAGCATTTCTTGCGTTACACAAACTTATAGTATGGAACTTCGCATCTGATCTGAAGTGCACGTGCACCTACAAGACTGTATTGTACGCCCACAAATCTGCTGTTTGGGCCCACAAACCCATCGAAACCATCGAAATAAGCATGCTCGCAATTAAGTGCAGTGCGAGTAATTGACGCAGCCTCAGCTATTGGTATGTATTGGGATGTATTGGGATGTATTGGGATGTATTGGGATGTATTGGGATGTATTGGGATGTATTGGGATGTATTGGGATGTATTGGTATGTATTGGGATGTATTGACATGCATTGACATGCATTGACACGCATTGACATGTAGGGGAAAGTGAGGTTAGTTGAGCCTCCAGGTAAGTTGAGCCACCCCATTACCTCACCTCCTATGGTGTCATCAAAACTGACAAGCTACCTGCCAACACATCGAAAACAAAGTCTCCATTTTTGGTTGGATGAGATTTTTGGTTGGCCGGGAGCGGTAGAGCCTGGAGAAAAAAAATGTGTTTTAAGGTCTGAAGTAAATATTCCTTGACTTTGAAACGCTTGAGTTGAGCCGTGGTCTCTTCATGTGTTGCATGTTGCTGATGTTTTTCTCATGAAACATGACATTAAATTTGCATAAAATTGTTCTTCAGTCTATTGGCATCGATCAGATTGTTATGCTATTAGTTATAGTGTGACAATACTAGATAAAAAGGCGGTGTAAATATATGTCAAAGTATATTACGTCATATTTTCTGATTGCTTCATGCTTTTCGACCAGAACACGTGAGGTGACAAAGAGCGACCATAAACAGCCTGCAACACTAAATGTAACACTCCCCAGTAGTCGCCAAAACATTTGTTTACATAAATAAGGTTTGTCATCAACTTAACCACGAGGATCAACTTCCCCAAGTCGGGGGTAAGTTGAGATAAGGGCGATACGTCAGAACAACTAAACATTTCACTGATTTATAATTGTTGGAGAAGATCTTCATGAGATTCATTGGTGCTCACAGGATCACCCTTTCAGAATATGAGCACAAATAATCAATCTGTCTCACCACATGCGCTCAAAGCCCTCATAAGTAAAAATTGGCTCAACTTTCCTAAACTTCCCCTATTGCCATGGCAGATGGTTTACCTACTATAAAACACAGAAATGCCATCACGCGCATCGGCATTGCATGACACCCTTCCTATGGATAGTGTAGGCCAGTTCGTTAAGCATGACAGTGATAGTCTAGGGTTTTCTTCGCTTGTGCGGTAGCTGGTTCTCAAATCCAACAAATTCTGAAGTAAATCAGACGTTAGTGCCCTTGTATTAACCGTGCTGATAATTAGCAACACGGCGACAACTTGTGCAACAGCTTCAACAGTACAGAAAGCAGACACCGGGGCGTTCCTTTCCAAGTTCGTGCCTCCAAATCTCTAGTCACCCGTGACGGACAACCGTCCCAATGTCCACACCCTACCCCAGGGCTGCATATCACCGCGTCGACCGCTCAACTCTGCCTGGGCCGAGCCGCGCGCGAGAGGGGACCAGTCGCTCACGAGGAGGGGGCCATCTAGCCAACGCCCTGGCCTGTTACTGGCCAGCATCACCTATTGCAACACACCGCTAAGGGAGCGTGCAGTCGTCTGGTCGTCGCACTCCCAGTCGCGGCCGGGTGGCGGCCGGGTGGCGGCCGGGTGGCGGCCGGGTGGCGGGCGGGTGGCGGGTGGCGGGCGGGCGGGTGGCGGGCGCTTGACGGCGACCCCCGGCCGCTCCACACTGTTTCATAGTTTTATCCGGAGCAAGGAAACATCGCAGTGTCATAATGTGCTTATGGAAATCCGAATATCTGACCATGATTGTGTGACGCCGACAATCGTGGACAAACTGAAGCGTGGAACAAGATTCATAACTAAACCACGTTCCCGATCCTATGATGGAAATGTTATTATCAGTGCAAGCATCCGAGAAATCAGCAAAAAAGGAACTATCGCCATGTCCACTAGCCGCCGAACAACCACCAGTCGCAAACGCGCAGGAACATCACCATCAATCTGTTCGCACCCATCCACCCCCGTCAACTCCGCCCCCTAGGACAGCCGCCGCAGACGTCTGCGTGTCCGGAGGTTCGAACCGACCCCGGTCAGCCGAGTCCGGCCGTGGCTGGCGCTAATGTCAACAGTGTCGAGCCGTCCCCTGGCCTGGTCCGCCCCGCCGAATCGGTCCCGGTCGGACGCCGACGACGGCTGAGGAGGCGAGGATGCCATGGCGGACAACAGGTGAAGAGGAGAGCCTTGCAACGTGCAATGATATCATCCCAATGGAGTGCTGCTCTGCAGACCACTCCCGGCACTGGGGGAGCCCCCATCATGTAGAGTGCCGCCCAACTTGCTCAGACCGCTCTCCGTCCACAAGACCAGTGGTAGTACCGGAGACTGCCGGCCAAGAAATCCACGCCGGATGTCGTGTTCAGCAGAGACGACATCGCATGAACCGGGTTATGGACCAGCAGTGTTTCCGCGACAGGTCCCCTTCTCCAACGTCATTCCGGCTCGCCTCACCATCGGTCAGACTCAGCATACGCTGCGTGCTGACATCTGTACTGAGCCGGTGCGCACCCTGGCGATTGTACATGCCAACGTCCAGTCATTAGTGCCGAAGATGTACTGTGTTCTTCGCACTCTGCAAGAACACAAACTAGACCTGATGTGCTTATCCGAAACGTGGCTGTCTTCCGCAGTGTCCAGCAGAAACCTGGTGTTCGCAGGCTATAGACCAGTGCGTCGTGACCGTCCGGCCCAGCCAGGCCGAGGCCGTCCAGCTGCCGCAGCCCGAGGCGGTGGCGTCGCCGTCCCATGTAAGGAAAACTTCAATATGAAGACGCTGACCATCTCAAGTACAAGTTCGTCCTGCGAAGACGCTGTGTGTGTCTGAGTGGCGGGGGACGCCGTGCTGTCACTGTGGGTGTGGTTCACCGCCCGCCATCGGAGCCCGTATCTGACGGCCTGGGCGAGCTACAAGACTAGCTGCGTGCCACCATCAGTCTCGGCAAGCCAACCTTTTGTCTGGGCGATATGAATACCAACCTTCTTCGTTCCGACTGCCCCGGTGTTCGTCGCTACGGACAGGTGCTGCAGGATCTCTGCCTCTCTCAGCTTGTCCAGCTGCCGACCCATCTGAGGCCGACGGAAACACTGCTGGACAATATTATCACCAATTTCCCGGATCTTGAGTCGGCCATTCAGCTGCCGCCCGTACCGATTGCTGACCATCAAACAATCATGGTGCGCGTGCCCTTCCGCGGGCTGCGGTGTCGCCGAGCGTCCTTCACCTATCGCCCCTGACGCAAGATTAACCGGGACGCCTTGTGCCTTCATTTCTTGCAGGCGGACTGGAGCAGTATGTACCGGGTAGCGGGGGTGGACGCGAAGCTAAAGGAGTTTATGCACTTGTGGCAGTTGGCGGTGAACGTGCATTGTCCGCTTAAGACCGTCCACCCTCGCCGGGCCTGGTGCCCGTGGGTAGGTAATAGTCCGGACCTGCTGCAGCTCATGCGTGACCGCGACCAGGCTTTCGAGTCTTGGCGGAGCTATCACACCGAATATGACTTGGTAGTTTACCGAAGGCTACGAATCCGTGTGAAATCTGTGTTCGCAAAAGCCAGGTGTGACTTTGTGTGTGCGCAAATGCTGACAGATCGTGCCAATTTCTGGCGCTATATCCGTCACTTTGCGCTCCGACCGGGCGGGGGAGGGGAGGGCGCCTCGAGGGGTTTTGCGGCGACGGTGGCAGACGAATTTAATCGTCACTTTGCCACCGTGGGCCCACGTGTTGCCGCTGATCTCGCGGCTGGCAGCCGCGGCGTTCCCCCCATCCCTCCGCGACCACCTTGTGTGACTACCTTCGGCCTCCGGCTACACCCGGTGACACTGCCCGAACTATTTAGACCATACGTGACATGTCTTCGTCGAGAGCATATTCATTAATATTGGTATTAATGAATACAAATACGTTGTATGGTGTTCGTCCTCAGGGCGTAACTCCAACACATAGGTGGTCAGTCGCCTCAATCATCTCTGTAGTACACATCGTGCACCTTAGAATATCCGCCACTTGAAACGAAATGCTACAACTACATCATGTGGCACTCGGCTGGAACGGAATGTAACCGCTTATTTTGGGACAAGCAATTCAGTGCAAAATAGTTGACAGGTGACAACACACGGCACCTCATAAATTCAGAACGTGTTCAGACTTAAGAGCCACAAGGGCACATCCTGAATTCAATTCGATGATTAGTTCTCTTCGTCCCACGTTTTCTGGTGGCTAAGAAATCCGGATAACCGCTGAGCTTTGATGCACCTCATCTCTTTGGGTAAATACGCTCCCAGATTGGCCCTAGTTAGGTGTTAAATTTCGGATCTTTCCCTTTTTCTTTGTCTACGGATGTGTTTTAGGGCTCCAGACAATTTTTGTCGGGGGCCTGGTTCATTTTTGTGACTCCGGCTCTTTTTTAGAGTTGTGTTGCATTTTTGTGCATCGGCGATGTTTTGTTTAGGTATCGGCGCGTTTTCGCAGACCCCGAAGTGTTTACTTGCCCGTTTTTTTTGTTTCTTTTCTTGGACAATGTCAATTTTTTAGGGCCCCAGTCTGTTTTTGAAGCCCTAAGCGGTCTCAAGGCCCCGTGTTCTTTGAGGGCTTCGTCGTGTTTCGCTTTTAGCTCCCGGTGTGTTTATTTAGAGCTGCAACGCATGCTTAAGGCCCTGCCGTTTTTTTTGCCGAACTAGGTACGCTTTGGAGGGCCCGGTGCATTTTCGTCCTCCAGTTGCGTTCTTACGGGTCCCACTGTGTTTATTTGGGGTTCCTCGCTCACATTTGTTGGACCCCAACACGATATTGGGTGCTCCGGTATAATTTATCGGTGTCCCGTCGCGACTTTTCAGTACCAGGCGCGTGGTTCCGGGGGATCCGACGCCAGTTTTCTGGGCTCGATTCAATTTTTGTGATTCTTCTGAATTACGTTACGTCCGAGCCACGGCCTGATTTTTCAGGCTCCCGGCGACATTTTTTGTGTCCCGCCGCGATTTTTCGAGCTCGGGTTCGTTTTTCGGTGCCGTATGCGATTTGTTAAGGCATCTGGTGGTATGTTTGGGCTAAGGAGCGATTTTCCTGGCTCGGACATATATTTTTCGGAATCACTTTTTATTTTGGAGGGCTCCAGCTTGATTCTTGTCGGGTTCCGATGCGATTTTTGGGCCAAGCTGTGCTTATTTGGTGCCATCGACGCCAATATGTGGGAACCCCGAGGGAATTTTTGATGCCCCGACCAGACTTTATTCGACTACCGACAGGGATTTTGGGGCACAAGCGCGATGTTGTGGGGGCTTGGCGCTAGCTTGCGGGGCGCGTTGTACTTATCTGAGCCCCAGCGCGATTTTGGCGTTCCCCGGCGCAAATTTTGGGCAAATTTTGTTTGGTGCCTTTGTATTTATTTATAACTCATAATTATCTGGGCCCCGACGCAAATTTATGGGCACCAGAACCATTTTTTGTACCCGATTTGTGGGGTACCAGATGGTGCGATTATTGGGTTCTTAGGAGCCTACCTATTCAGGATGGAGGGGGGGGCATTTGTCTCTTTGGTGTGCCACTGCGGCTGCTCAACGAATTTTTTTAACAGCCGATGGCACCCTTCAGAGTAGAAAGGCCCTCAGGAGAACTCCTCTCGAGACCTGTTCTGAATTTTCCGGTGCTCGAGTCGACGTAATGTAGTCCCTTTGTGATTATTTTTGTGGTCGACTTCTATTTTTATAAGCCTCCTGCGCCATATTTTTGGGCCCTGGTACGATTCTTCGGGCCCCCGCAATTTTTGTGGCGCAGAGTGACATTCCGAATAGGAATTGATTTGTGGGAAGCTAGCTGCGACTTATGGGTTCCGGCTCGATTTATTGGGCCCCAGTGTGATTATCTAGGGCAGCGGCGGCGCGACGTTTTTGGGTCTAAGTGCGATTTATCCACCCTGTCGTCATTTGTTGGGATACATATCGAGAGTTTTGGTAGCCTCCACACGTCGTTGGGAACCCAGCACGTTTTGGTTTTTTGGGGAGCGATTGCTGGGACGGTGAAACTTTTTGGCCCCCAGCGTGATTTTCGATGGCCCTGACGCGACTTTTTGCGGTCCCGCCGTGACTTTTTTGGACCCCAGCGGCATTTTCAGGGGCCCAGTCCCACATTTTGTAGCCCTCAGCGTCATTTATAAGATTTTGGAGGCCCCAATGCGATTTTTAGGGGCCTTAGTGGGGTTTGGCAGCCACAGTGTCATTTTCAGGGCCACTATGCGACTTTTGGGGCCCCAATGTGATTTTTGTTTAACCCCGGTGCGATTGTTGGGACACCAGCAGGGCTTTTAGGGAGCCTGGCGCTATATTTCGGAACCCAGGGACGATTATTTGGGGCCCACAACCTCTCAGGGGGGACTGCTCCAATGCTCCCTTCGGTACGTCGCTGCGCATGCCCCAATGGTTTTATAGCTTAACAATGACGTCTATGAAGTACATCGCACAAAATCGACTTTCCTATGCCCATTTAACTGCTTGCACCACAAGTAGTGTTCAGAAATACACACCCTGTAATTGGCCTACATTCATCCCATTATCTTCGAGGTTGTTAAATCTCAGCCTGGACGTACTGGGCGATGGAAAGCCTTGATAGTAGGTGGAAGCCTTCCGTTGTAGTTCGGTGTTTTATTACTTTTAATCAAAATGTCTTCATTGAATAGATTCTGGGATCAGAGTCTTTGCTAAGTAGATATTTTTACATATACCTTTAGCCCACCATCTGATCGAACGATTTCTGTTGAACGACATAATTTGAATTAAATGTTTAACTTGCTGTCAATGCCACTACGCAGTTACCCAGCTGAAGATCCACTCGGGTCAGTTGCCATGCTCGTCATGTGCCTTCTCAGGTCACATGACAAGCATCACTCTTCATATCACTCCTGTGACCTTGTCAGGTCGCATCACGAGCGCCTAATCCTCTCGGGGTATTCTGAGAATCTGAGAGGCGTTCTCGCACTTGAAGTTGAATATGATGATGATATGATATGCTTGAATATGATGCACTTGATGCACTCGCACTTGATGCACTCGCACTTGAATATGATGATATGATATGATCGAAGTTGATATGATATAATAGGATATGATATGATAGGATATGATATGATAGGATATGATATGATAGGATATGATATGATATGATAGGATATGATATGATAGGATATGATATGATAGGATATGATATGATATGATAGGATATGATAGGATATGATATGCTAGGATATGATATGGTATGATAGGATATGATAGGATATGATATATGATAGGATATGATAGGATATGATATGATATGATATGATATGATATGATATGATATGATATGATATGATATGATATGATGATATGATATATGATAGGATATGATATGATATGATAGGATATGATAGGATATGATATGATAAGATATGATATGATATAATAGGATATGATAGGATATCTTTTATGACTTTATGATATGATATGATAGGACATGATATGATATGATAGGATATGATATGATAGGATATGATGGACTTCATTATTGTATTTATGCTACCATAATAAACGATGGAAATAAGTATTTTGCTATGTTGGATGCCAACACCGATAAACCCATACATCTCACTCAAAAGGTTGGATGTCTGTGTGCTGTGCCCAACTGTGAAAATCCATTGAAATGTGGACATTTTAACGTTCTATTCCATACTGCAGTCACGCAATCGATGTATCGTGACAGTAACTTATATGCTTCAATAATCAAAATACAAGTAAATGTTGATGTTGATGTTATGGCAGCTAGGACCACGGCCATATATAATACATGGTTATGTAATATCAAGGCAAGGAACTCGCACTTGCGAATTGCATATCCTACGTTGATTGTGCTACGTTACTGCCTTCAGCCTATATCATTTTATACTGTAGGCAATATTAATGAAATAGATGTTACATATGCTAACAGTCAAAGACCCACACTGAAACTATAGTATGAATGTATTTTGGTACTGGCTGGCACATTATCTGCTTTGTAGTCTTTCATAGCATAATATAAGGTGTGATTATACATACATATGTTGCATTACATCAACTCCTGAATTAGTTGCGTTGTTCTAAGGTCATGTCCAAATGTGCATGACATAAAAATGAAATGCTACGATGTGATATGTGCAGCTTTTACTTAGTTGTGGATTGCAGAGAGTTTTTCACATCTTGAAATGTGTGCATGCTGCATTTTATGAAATTTAAATGTTTCAAAAGTGGGGGTAGGAGTGGGGGTGGGGCAACAACCATTGTTGGCCCTCCAACTTTGAAAAGTGGGTGGGTCATGGCCCTACTGGCCCCCCTGTTGCTACGCCTATGATTTTTGCTCATGTTTGTGAAGTGTATCCATTTTGATATTGGGAGTTTTCACCACAATATTCCCCTTGAAAATACGCGCATGCTTTTCTTCAAAGAAGCCGTTTTATAGCGCGACTTATTTGGAGCCAGTCCAGCCAGCCAGCCGTCAGAACCGTTCTCAAACATTTGTCAGAGCTAAGCATATGTTGCACAAATATTCAAACTCTTCCCCCTGGACCTCGCATGTCCACGCTATCGGTGACCTCGAGGCCACCACAACTACATCTGACTCGACGATGTTTGTTGCGCTATCCATCGCACTCAGTTTAACTTAGATTCATCCGTTGGTTTGGGAGGTACCAGGGGTGGTTGCTAAATTCCCAGAGACTCATGCATGAAAAAATACGCCAGTGTCTGCCGAGATAATTTTGTGCTATTGCAACAAAGTCAACTTTGGACCCGTCTTTCGAGTGCGTATAACAGAATAATCAGGGCTGCTCTCATGCATCGTATGATCCGGGCTCGGAGCGGACCCCAGGCGGTCGGCCGGCCCCTGCCGCCGCCGACGTCAGCATGTCGCCTCCATCCTCGGCTGGGACCCGATGTTATGCCAAGTCAGTTTCCGTTCTCACGGGCGGCGGCCGACTGATTGTCACATGTACCATATAGCCATGTACCATGTGACCGCAGTACACGTGGAGCGTGTCTGAAGTTTGTTTGTATTTGCGAGTTTCTCAAACCGATTCCATAAAATGGATTAATATTTGGTTTGAGTCAGATCGTGGCAGTCGACGGAACATTCCGAACAAACCAAATAGGAACCGGAATGCCTTGCCCTGTTGCTGAAAACGCCACAAATGGGAGCGCATTGCTCAACTCGGTGCATCTGTCATGCGCTACGTAATGATACCGTTTTGCTAGCTACGACAGCTACGTGATTCCATGCTGGTCTCGGTCAGTACGCGCCATCAGATACGACAGCGTTACGATCTTGGCTTGTATTTACAAAACCACCTTTCCACAAAACCGGGTGATCACGAGTTACAAAAAAATATGCGCCGACTAGATTCTGATCGGGGAAAACTCAGCACAGAAGTTAAAAGTCACACCACCATACACTGCAGCAGGACACGCTATGAAGAATAGGTACGAAATGTTCCTTCCAGTCCCTTTCGACCATCAGCCCAGTTCAGTAACTTCGCCAAAATATATCATCTCTTTTTAGATACGATTCGCCCATGCCATGCAGGGGAACTACCGCAAATGAGAGTACTGATCTCTAAACGAACTTAAATAAAATAGAACAACCTGAAAGGCTAATCTACGAAGGCATACATACACTGCTACCTATAACTCATATCTCGGAATCTTTGGCCAGCATTCATCAAACTTGATGGTAATGTCGGAAGCATAACAAAACGAGACATAATCCTCGTTGGTACGTAGCTGCACTTTGTGAAACTAAAACGGCACTCTGCCCAACAATTCATGTCGCAAAGCAGCGTCACCTGCGTCACACATGAACCGCCAGCGCCACATCTGGACCGGCAGCGCCACCTACACCGCCACATCTGGACCGGCAGCGCCACCTACACCGCCACATCCGGACCGGCAGCGCCACCTATACCGCCACATCTGGACTGGCAGCGCCACCTATACCGCCACATCTGGACTGGCAGCGCCACCTACACCGCCACATCTGGACCGGCAGCGCCAGTTCTCATTGCGTTACAACCGAGCTGATAAAGGCTGCCACCTGTCACGGCTTCTCGATGTTGTTGAAGAACCACTCGGTGAACTTGCGCAGTTGGTGAGCCGCCTGCTTACTCTCCTCTTGCAGACGTCTGTTGTCCGAGCTAAGCTGGAACACCTGAGGACGAATACAAATCCTGTCAGTGATGAAGTCCCAGTTCAGATGAAACGCACGATCTACAGCAGGGTGGAAAAATGGGATGTTTCTGGATTTTTGCCATCCAGAACATTATCCTTTCCGGAAAATATTATATCAGTTTTCATATTGAGAGGTTGAATGGTGCTGTTTGACGACGAACTGCTCTGTGATAAAGTGCTCAATATTGACTGGAAAGTGCAAACACAGGTTCTGGTGTCATATGTTTCAGATCAAGATATCCTCTTCATATTCGATTACCACAAAACTTTCCTATCTGCATACGGGAGTACAAAGCACAAAAATCCAACCCAAACAAGCAATTCTCAGTATTTACCAAAAGGACGCAAGTACATTTGAAACCACTGAAGGTTATGCAATGGTAGGAGATAAGTCGGAAGATCTTACCATAACTACAGAAGCTGTATAAAAATAGTTGCAGAAAATGAAGCCTAATAAAGCTGCTGGGTCTAATGATGTATATGCTAGGATCCTAGTAGAGTGTGTTCAATTTTTAGCGGTTCCCTTCTCTATACACATCTAAACAAACGGAATTTGGGCGTTTGCGAATGAAGGTCATTTGGGCTTCAGGGCGTACCGACCATGATGATCATCTAGAGACTGTGGCACTGAAACCAAATCCAACCAATGGGGAGCACTGAGAATGCGCCGGTACATATTAGACGTACAGGCGTACATATTCATGTGGTATACAAGTATGTATGCATGCATAAATGTTGGCATGCATAAATGTATGCATGCATAAATGTATGCATGCATAAATGTATGCATGCATAAATGTATGCATGCATAAATGTATGCATGCATGAACGTAAATATGCATACATGCATGCATGTATGTGTGCATATATACGCGTATGCACATCTGCATACATGCATGCACGTAGCTGTCCATGATGCACAAACAGGTATGCATGTACGCATGATGCATGTATGTGTGCATACATGTGTGTGTGTATGCATGTCACTCACGCATGTATGTGCAACCACCAGCGGTGTCCAGCCGCCTCCCCACCTGTGACTTCAGCAGCGATGTCCGGCCGCTTCCCTACCTATGACTCCAGCAGCAGTGTCCAGCCGCTTCCCCACCTGTGACTTCAGCAGCGGTGTCCGGCCGCCTCCTCACCTGTGACTCCACCAGCGGTGTCCGGCCGCCTCCCCACCTGTGACTCCAGCAGCGGTGTCCAGCCGCCTCCCCACCTGTGACTTCAGCAGCGGTGTCCGGCCGCTTCCCCACCTGTGACTCCACCAGCAGTGTCCGGCCGCCTCCCCACCTGTGACTCCACCAGCAGTGTCCGGCCGCTTCCCCACCTGTGACTCCACCAGCAGTGTCCGGCCGCCTCCTCACCTGTGACTCCACCAGCGGTGTCCGGCCGCCTCCCCACCTGTGACTCCACCAGCGGTGTCCGGCCGCCTCCCCACCTGTGACTCCACCAGCGGTGTCCGGCCGCTTCCTCACCTGTGACTCCAGCAGCGGTGTCCGGCCGCCTCCCCACCTGTGACTCCAGCAGCGGTGTCCGGCTGCTTCCTCACCTGTGACTCCACCAGCGGTGTCCGGCCGCCTCCCCACCTGTGACTCCACCAGCGGTGTCCGGCCGCTTCCTCACCTGTGACTCCACCAGCGGTGTCCGGCCGCTTCCTCACCTGTGACTCCACCAGCGGTGTCCGGCCGCTTCCTCACCTGTGACTCCAGCAGCTCACGCTTAGCTTGCTCACTCAACAGTTCATTTTCCAGCTGCGTCAGACGATGGGTTAACTCTGCCGACGAGGCGGGAGGGGCGTCTTGAATGTGAAGAGATGACTTCGGTTGCGGTATCCTGAGAGCCCAGAGCAACGTCACACGCGACAAACACAAACTCACCCTGGCGACTACCAGATAAAACAATTATGTATACCGTCTGTGATGTGAAGTCGTCATCCTGCCATTGTCTACAAGTAGCTATAGAACACAGACAACATCCGGTCCCGCATAATTTCGCAAGTCGCTTTGACGAAATGCATAGTTACGTAGCTCCTGAGTAGCTGTTTTCTCCACAGGCTCATAACTATCATACACTAGAAAATATGGTTGATTCGCTTACCGGGGCTCAAGGGAGCACTGATGTCAGTGGGTAGTGGGCCGGTGAGGTGCTACCCGGCTTTACCTTACCCGGCTGTTCATGTCACCAGCAAGTGGGCCGGTGAGGTGACCTTACCCGGCTGTTGATGTCAGTGGGTAGTGGGCCGGTGAGGTGACCTTACCCGGTTGTTGATGTCAGGGGATAGTGGGCCGGTGAGGTGACCTTACCCGGCTGTTGATGTCAGTGGGTAGTGGGCCGGTGAGGTGACCTTACCCGGCTGTTGATGTCAGTGGGTAGTGGGCCGGTGAGGTGGCCGTACCCGGCTGTAGATGTCAGTGGGTAGTGGGCCGGTGGTGACCTTACCCGGCTGTTGATGTCAGTGGGTAGTGGGCCGGTGGTGACCTTACCCGGTTGTTGATGTCAGTGGGTAGTGGGCCGGTGGTGACCTTACCCGGCTGTTGCTGTCAGTGGGTAGTGGGCCGGTGAGGTGACCTTACCCGGCTGTAGATGTCAGTGGGTAGTGGGCCGGTGAGGTGACCTTACCCGGCTGTTGCTGTCAGTGGGTAGTGGGCCGGTGAGGTGACATTACCCGGCTGTTGCTGTCAGTGGGTAGTGGGCCGGTGAGGTGACCTTACCCGGCTGTTGATGTCAGTGGGTAGTGGGCCGGTGAGGTGACCTTACCCGGCTGTTGCTGTCAGTGGGTAGTGGGCCGGTGAGGTGACATTACCCGGCTGTTGCTGTCAGTGGGTAGTGGGCCGGCGGTGACCTTACCCGGCTGTTGCGTCGCTGATGACACGACTGGCTGTGTCCACCAGCGCCTCCCAGTCCACCTGTTCGGGCGGCAGTGGCACGTCGGCGACGCGCGCCGCCGCCGCCGCCGCCGCCGCCGCTGGTGGCGGCACTCGGCACGTGACGCGCGGTGAGAGCCGCTCGTGGCGGGACACGCGACGCAGGTCTTCGCGCCAGGTGGCGGCCGGCGCCAGCTGCGTCGCTGCGATGACGGCCGCCGGCCGGGCCGTGGTCACGATCACGCCCGGCTCCGCGGCGGCGGCGGCGGCGGCGGCGGCGGTGGCGACAGCGGCGCGCTGCTGCAGCTGCCGCCGCCGCTGCTCGTACAGCGGCGTGGGCGCAGCGCGCTCCGACGCCGGCTCGGCCGGCTCGGGGACGATCAGCCGCAGCAGTTGCTCCTGCAGGCGACAGGTGTCGCCGCCGGCACCGTGCACGCTGCTCCTGACCCCGGTCGACCTGAGGCGCGCCTCGGCCGTGCGTCCGCTCTCGGAGCGGCTCGAGCTGCCGGCCGCCGCGGCCGTGCGCAGTCGGCCGCGCCGCGTGGGCGACGTGCTGGCGCAGCTCAGCTCGTCCTCGCTGCGCTCCCGCGTCTGCTGGCGCGCGTCGCACTCCAGACTGGTTGTGCTGCGGTCGCTGCTGTTCAGGCTGCCGCTGCTGCCCGTCCGCCGTTCGCCCAGCTGCGCTCGGCTTTTCTGCAGCATGCTGCCGTTTCGCATGCCGCCGCCATTCTGTGTGACGCCGCCGTTCTGTAAGCTTCCATCGCCGACATTGCCGTTTAAGGAAGCGCTAAGGCCGCTGCCGGGACACCCGACACCATTGGGCACCGGACCAGTGACAGCGTGGCCTTGCATAGCGAGCTGATTGACAGCAGCATGGCCATTGATCACCTGCGGGGAGCCGTTGGCACGGTCCGTGGTGCCGGACTGACCGGCTGAACTACAGCCGCCGGCAGACGCGCGACCAGAACCAGAGGTTGTGTAGCCGTTGGTAGCTGCCTGTCCAGAACCAGAGGCTGTGTAGCCGTTGGTAGCTGTCTGACCAGAACCAGAGGCTGTGTAGCCATTGGTAGCTGCCTTGCCAGAGGCTGTGTAGCCGTTGATAGCTGTCTGACCAGAACCAGAGGTTATGTAGCCGTTCGTAGCTGTCGGACCAGAGGCTGTGTAGCCATTGGTAGCTGCCTTGCCAGAGGTTGTGTAGCCGTTGGTCGCTGCCTGACCAGAACCAGAGGTTGTGTAGCCGTTGGTAGCTGCCTGGCCGGAGACAGAAGCTGTGTAGCCGTTAGGCGTAATGCAACGAATATTAGTGTAACCATTAGTCACAGCTTGATGGACTCTGGTATAGCCTTTCGTGGAGGACTGAGTGGGGTTGTACCCTCCGATGCCGGGTTGGCCAGCTATAGAATAACCATTAATTGCTGGTTGCACACCGATAGTGCAGCCGTTGGTTGCTGGCTGCGCACGGATGGTGCAGCCGTTGGTGGCCGGCTGCCGAGCGCTGGTGTAGCCGCTGGCTGCTGGCTGGACGGCTGGACCGGCAGGGTAGCGAGTGGAGCTGGCTGCCGGGGCCGGTGGGCTGTGGGCGGAGCCGGACGCGTCCGTCGCCAGCTGACTGCTGGTCGCCACTGCAGGCCGCGACAGGTGGTCCGGCGGCGGTCCGTACCCGTCCGGCTGACGAGCAGGAGGAGGTGGGAGCAACACCACCGCATGTCAGCCAGTTGTACTGACGGGAACCAGCCGCCACACCACCCACACATCGTCACACACCATACAGCTGACGCGTCCTTACACCAAAAAAGCTAACGGAGATCGGCAATCATTGATCAGCAACTGATGACTGACGTTAATGACTGACGGCAGGTGATCACGTCATAGTAGTCATTGATCCGCGGTGAACCAGTTGGTAGAGCTATGGTATTTTGTTGTCAACAGTGGTCAGCGTATGAATATTGTTTTTTTCTGGCAACGGCCGTGGTCATAAAGTCATACCGTCATAAAGTGTTGGAATTAATCAAAGCCACAGCTGCCCACCTAGGTCAAGTCTGTAAAGGTAAGATACCATAATTCCGGACAAACGATACTCAATACCCTAACCCATAGCACATTATAGATTCCAAAGAAACTATCCACCAACATCCAACGTACCTACAAACAGATATCTACCTACCTATCTAGGCCTATTCACCAGATCCAGGGCAACACCCGCGTGGATCGAGTTCCCCAATAATTTTAAAACTAACCCATGTCTGCTTATAGGAGCCTGTACCGTGAACACCTACTAGCATAAACACCACCCCATACACGACTAATTATAACTCAAAAGCAAGATTTCCAAACTAAAAAAGTTTGACCACCCTATTTTAAGTGCATTCAATGAGGGCCTCCTCGCAACATTAGCAGGCAGCCTATTCAACTGATCAACAACCCTTTCACTGAAAACCTGTTGGCGCTTACTGCTCTATACCTTGACTTGTCCAGCCCGAATTAATGACGCATATGTGATACTCTAAGCAGAACAGCAGCATTCCAATTGACATCATCTAACCCGTTCACGATTTTATACATTTCAATCATATCATCCATTGATCTCCTATACTTGAGTGAGTACATATTTAATGCAATGACATAAGCCTTTTTCCATAGACTAAGTTACCTAGTCCACTTATGAGTCTAGTGGCTCTGCGTTTCACTCTTTACAGCATATCTGTATCTCTTTCTAGGTAAAGGCTCCGTGACTATGCCTGCACAGAATACTCCAAGTGGGGTCGGACATAGGTTAAATACAGTTTTTAATGGCTTCCTTGCTCTCATACCTCACACTCACATTAATGCCTCCCATCATTCTGATTACCCCGTTCCTAGCTGATGTAAATTGTTTTCTGCTTAAAGATCATTTGGAACTAACACACCTAATTCGCTTTACTCTTCAATGACATCCAGTTCTCTACTTCCCATTGTATATCCGAATGTCTCGCCTCCAGACCCCAGATGCATAACCATACATTTATCAACAAGTTTCATCACTATTGTTAGCCACTCGTTGATGTCATCAGCAAATATGAACAACCAATTCCTCAACCCTACCTATATGTTGCGCACAAAGTTGATAAAGAGAAGTGGATCTAGAACAACTCCCTGTGGCACTCCACTCAGGACGTTCTTCCATTCAGACTTACAACCATTTAATAGTACCATTTGTTTCCTTCCTCGTAACCCGGCTTCAATTGAACCGATAACTTTTCCATCAATCCCATGCTGCCTTAGGTGGTGAATTAGACGTTTGTGTGGAACTTTATCAAAAGCTTTGCTAAAATCAAAGTACACCACATCCATTCTGCTTTAACTGTCAGCTTCTCTAGTTAAGTACTTCATAAACCCCAATAGGTTATTTAAGCAAGATCTCCCAGATCGAAAACCATGCTGAGCATCCCTTAAAAGGTTATGCCTATCAAGATGAGTTTTAAATTTCTTCTTGGCCGGTTGTTCTAGTACCTTGCAAACAAGTGAGGTTAAACTTACTGGCTTGTAGTTTCCTACACACTTTATACTTCCCTTTTAGACAATTGATACTACATTCGCATTTCGCTAATCTTCAAGGTACTTCAGAATACACGAAATACGACCTGAAAATGATACCTGCCTAGGGAACCGCAAAACCTTGAGTAAACTCTACTATGATCCTAGCATATATATATCAGGTCCAGCAGATTAATCAGGTTATATTTTCTGCAACTATTTTCCACATCTTCTGTAGTTATTGTAAGATATTCCAACATATTCCTTGCCATAGCACAGCCTTCAGTGGTTTCTAATGTCCCTGAGTTCTCTTTGTTAGGGACTGATGAGAATTGCTTGCTTAAGGAATCTACAATATCATAATCATCAACCACCATCTCAGCATTTAGTTCCAGTGTCCCTTCATTTTTTTTTTTTTTAAAGATTTAAATTTGTAGAAGCTAAATAATCTCTTAGTATTGCCCACTAAACATTTAACTACTACTGCGTATACCCAGACACCTGCGGGTGTCTGGGTATACGTGTCCAGGCGTGTCCAGGCGTGTGTGTGTGTGTATCTGCATTTGTGCCTGTACTTAGGCATGCTTGTGCCTGTTTCAGGGTTGATGTGCGCTTGTGTCTAGGTATCTGGGTGTTTTTGCCCGGGTGCTTGTGTCCCAGGTGTCCAGCACTCACCAGAGCCGGACGGTCTGGGCCGCGGTCGGTGAGGTAGATGGGGCGGGGTGACTCGGTACCCGGCCGAAGCGTCACCGGCCGCGGCGGGGACGCCAGCTCCATGTAGTCGAGCGACTGGCGCCGCACCCACTGTGGACGACCCACACCAGTCACAGACTGCCCACCGCCATACACCTTATGGTGGCGCAAACGTTACATTGTCACCGCATCTAAACTCGGCGACAGACGGCCTGCAGTGGTAAGGTGCAGAGACACTTTACACTGGCACACACCTTACAGAAGCACCGTTCGCAAACTCAGTCGCAGCTGAACGTCAGCTGCAAAGAAAAACACGTCGATTCTTTACCATTCAAGATGTAATAAGTCTAAACAGACTCATAGAATAAGCCGAACGGCATTTCGTGCACCTGAACACTTCTCAGTTGAAGCATTTCTTGACGAAAGAAATCAAAACTTGCCTTCAGGGTCATACGGAAAACGTGAGAGGGTTAGTGATTATACTGTCAAAGGTTGCAAATATAACCACAATTTCCCAACTGAAGACTAAAAACAGTACCTATTCCGAAGCACCTCGTAACATTAGAATAGGCACAAACACATTGATGCCAACAGGCACAAGGACGCCAAATAGCAACACGAACAGGTGAACACAGCACATTGCATAATACTGCGAAAGAGGTCATTGTCCTACTGCGAAAGGGGTCATTGTCGATCATGCTGACCACATCTCATGATGTGACCAAACTTCATGAACCCAATCAACTCGCTCCTACTTCCCAACAGCGACCATAAATACGACAGCTGACACTGGTGACAGCGTACACCACAGAGGTTGCTTAAACTCCACCAGGAGCAGCATACCCCAGGTCACCGATACCTGACCAGAGGCAACACTCACACCAGGGGCCTCTGACACCACACCACAGCAGCACACACCCCAGAGGTTACCGACACTCGACCAGGAGCAGCACACCACAGGGGCCCGATACCTGACCAAGGTAGCACACATCTCAGATTCTCCTGATGTCTGACCAGGAGCAGAGCACACCTCACAGGCCACTGACACCTGACCGGGGTGGCACACACCCTAAGCCCCACGCACTCGACCAGGAGCATCACACACCCCAGGTTGTTCACACCAGACCAGTGGACAGTGGACAGTGCAGAGGCCCCCGACAGTCGACCAGCGGCAGCAGCAGGGGGCGCAGACTGGTGCCAGGGCCGCGGCGGTACCTGGTCGGCCGGCTGTGGCAGCTGTAACGGCTGGCCGGAGCTGTTGGCTATCGCTCCGCCGCACGCTGACTCGGTGTCCCCGCCGCGACGCTGGCCGGCCGACGGCCGCTGTCCATAGCGCGTGGGCAGCGGCGGCGGGGGCTGCGGCGGCTGTGGCGGCGGGGGCGGCGGCGGCAGCTCGGCCTCGTCCGGCTCTGGCCAGCGCTCTGCCGAGCCGCTGGACGAGCTGGTCAGCGTGCCGCTCACCTCGGGCGACACCGACGACGGCGCGAACGAGCGGCCGCTGCCGCCCGTGCCGTAGCCAGAGCTGGCCACAGACGGCGGCGGCGAGCCGGTGGGCGCGGCCGAGCCCGGCCTGACGGCGGCCGCGCCGCACTGCTGCTGGCCGCACTGCGCCTGCGGCCGCGCCGCACTGCGCCGGCACTGCCTGCTAGGGCCGCACTGCTGCTGGCCGCACTGCTGCGGCCGGCCCGCCTGACGCCGCACTGCTGCTGGCCGCACTGCTGCTGGCCGCACGCAGACTGGCGCGCCACCGCCGCCGCCACCGTCGTCACGTTCTCGTAGTCGGCCACCGGCGTCGGCGTCAGACAGCAGTGCGCCACACAGCCGGCCCGCGGCGTGCCGTCGGCCGCCGCCGGCACCACGGTCACCGTCACCGTCAGCGACCTCTTCAGCAGGTCCACCATCTGGTCGTGCGTCATCGTGCACACGGCCATCTGACATATCTACAGGCGATACGGAGGCAGTCAGACAGTCGTCAGCGCGTCAGACAGCAGTTAGACAGCCGCCAGACAGCCATCAGACAGCCGTCAGCGCGTTAGACAGCCGTCAGCGCGTCAGACAGCCGTCAGCGCGTCAGACATCGCTGACGAATCAGTGGGGCGACCAACACACCCAGGGCAGTATGACATTAAACAAACTACAGTACAACAGTACAACACGACACCACGGGCGGACGGCAACTAATCAGCCACCATCATGAACACGAAGGAAGACTGCACAATGGAGCCTGAACACTGAGACGATGCAAAGCAGGCTTGCGAATAATATTGCGTTTGCCTTTACCACACTGAGTAATCTCACCTAGTAATGTGATCTTGGATCAAACCTAACCAAACGAACATAATTATAAATACCAGTCGCTCGCAGAAACCATATTTACACATTTCACGATAAAGGAAACTCTTTGGCACCACAAGCTATCCAGGTGATTAAAACCCACGGACCGTCTACACACTTCAGTCACAGACAAATAAACGGCCCAGCAGCTGGCGTGTTTCGAACACAAAACCTTTCCATATCCCATCCGCGCAGCGTTCCGGGTGCCGGTCGGGCACGACGCCGCCGCAGAGGTCGTACCTGCACCAGCTTGGCGTTGTGACGAAGGCCGGCCTGCCAGGCGGGGCTGTAGCTCTCCACCTCCGTCACCAGACCGTCGTGCTGCACGTGGAAGCCCAGCTGGCCCATCTCGTTGCGGCGCAGCACGATCTCCTGGCGGACCAGACGGCAACGTTGGCGTCACGTACCGCATGAGCAAGGCATCGTCCACATAACGTGACGCATCGTCCTGTTGGCGTCACGTACCGCTTGAGCAAGGCATCGTCCACATAACGTGACGCATCGTCCTGTTGGCGTCACGTACCGCTTGAGCAAGGCATCGTCCACATAACGTGACGCATCGTCCTGTTGGCGTCACGTACCGCTTGAGCAAGGCATCGTCCACATAACGTGACGCATCGTCCTGTTTCGATCTGCATCTCCCAGAGTTCGGCGTGAATGTGAGTTTGTAGTCACCTGATGTTCTGAATGACACTGCACTTCTCAGTCCGATTCAACGAACGTCTATGATAGGGCGTGGCTACGGATTTTAAGAGGACACTTTACGTGGCTCTCGTTGGTGGGCTGATTATAATTTGGAGCAAAATAACCGACATAGCAAAACGACACGCATCGTTGAACTTTCCATGATCAAGGAGCATGTAATTGGATTTGTACTTACCACCATAGGCATATTCACGTCAAAATTTGACAGATCAGTGTCAGGTATGTACATTTCAATTGTAAAATTCCTCCTCCTGTAAAATAAAACCGTAAAATTCCTATATATATAATATATATATAGCTTATAACATGAAGCATATATATAGCATATAATGATAATAGCAGATAGGAGATAATGTAAATGTCAGATCAGCTGGGGACGTACCTGTGTGTCTGTCCCAGATCAGCTGCGGACGTACCTGTGTGTCTGTCCCAGACGAGACGACCGCCAGACGAGCGGCGATTTCTGCCAGCTCCTCCGTGTCCATCAGAGTGCGTGGGTGGAGCACCACACATTCTCCCAGGTGGTAGTATACCCGGAGGCTGTCGCACACAGGTCACGTGTCATCCATCTGGCGTGGGTGGAGTACCACACACATCCGCCAGGTGGTAGTATACCCGGAGACTGTCGCAGACAGGTCACGTGTCCATCAGCGTGCGTGGGTCGAGTACCACACATTCCCCCAGGTGGTAGTGTACCCGGAGACTGTCGTACACAGGTCACGTGTCATCAGAGTGCGTGGGCGGAGCAGTGTAGGGACAGTGTAGGAACATCGTAAGAACAATGTGGGAACAGTGTAGGGACATCGTAAGAACAATGTGGGAGCAGTGTAGGAACAGTGTAGGAACATCGTAAGAACAATGTGGGAACAGTGTAGGGACATCGTAAGAACAATGTGGGAACAGTGTAGGGACATCGTAAGAACAATGTGGGAGCAGTGTAGGGACAGCGTAAGAACAATGTGGGAACAGTGTAGGGACATCGTAAGAACAATGTGGGAACAGTGTAGGGACATCGTAAGAACAATGTGGGAACAGTGTAGGGACATCGTAAGAACAATGTGGGAGCAGTGTAGGGACAGCGTAAGAGCAGGAGGACCGCTGTTGGAACAGCGTATGAGTTCGTGTTCCCAGGTTCTCATGTGATTCATGCGACAGTATGTTGCATCCACTGTATCACCATCTGACACAAAGCATCACAGCTGGACCAGACCGTCAGCTTATTGCTGAAACTCAATGCCCCCTTCTGTGTTTATCATCCGTGAAGTCTCCGATCAAGTACATTTGTCTGAAGTATCACCCCAACCCACCGCTCAGCCCAGTCGGAATACGCCGCCAGGTTGTTCCTAACGGCACTTGACAGTTCGCACACTGACCACAATCTGACAGCTCCCACACTGACCACAATCTGACAGCTCCCACACTGACCACAATCTGACAGCTCCCACACTGACCACAATCTGACAGCTCCCACACTGACCACAATCTGACAGCTCCCACACTGACCACAATCTGACAGCTCCCACACTGACCACAATCTGACAGCTCCCACACTGACCACAATCTGACAGCTCACACACTGACCACAATCTGACAGCTCCCACACTGACCACAATCTGACAGCTCCCACACTGACCACAATCTGACAGCTCCCACACTGACCACAATCTGACAGCTCCCACACTGACCACAAGCTGACAGCTCCCACACTGACCACAAGCTGACAGCTCCCACACTGACCACAAGTTGACAGCTCCCACACTGACCACAATCTGACAGCTCCCACACTGACCACAATCTGACAGCTCCCACACTGACCACAATTTGACAGCTCCCACACTGACCACAATCTGACAGCTCCCACACTGACCACAATCTGACAGCTCCCACACTGACCACAATCTGACAGCTCCCACACTGACCACAATCTGACAGCTCCCACACTGACCACAATCTGACAGCTCCCACACTGACCACAATCTGACAGCTCCCACACTGACCACAAGTTGACAGCTCCCACACTGACCACAATCTGACAGCTCCCACACTGACCACAATCTGACAGCTCCCACACTGCCCACAATCTGACAGCTCCCACACTGACCACAATCTGACAGCTCCCACACTGACCACAAGTTGACAGTTCGCACACTGACCACAATCTGACAGCTCCCACACTGACCACAATCTGACAGCTCCCACACTGACCACAATCTGACAGCTCCCACACTGACCACAAGCTGACAGCTCCCACACTGACCACAATCTGACAGCTCCCACACTGACCACAAGTTGACAGCTCCCACACTGACCACAATCTGACAGCTCCCACACTGACCACAAGTTGACAGTTCGCACACTGACCACAAGCTGACAGTTCGCACACTGACCACAAGCTGACAGTTCGCACACTGACCACAAGCTGACAGTTCGCACACTGACCACAATCTGACAGTTCGCACACTGACCACAATCTGACAGTTCGCACACTGACCACAATCTACAGTTCGCACCTGACCACAATCACAGTTCGCACACTGACCACAATCTGACAGCTCCCACACTGACCACAAGTTGACAGTTCCCACACTGACCACAAGCTGACAGTCCGTACACTGACCACAGGCTGACAGTCCGTACACTGACCACAAAGCTGGTAGTTCGCACACTGACCACAAGCTGACAATTCGCACACTGACCACAAGCTGACAGTTCCCACACTGACCACAAGCTGACAGTCCGCACACTGACCACAGGCTGACAGTCCGTACACTGACCACAGGCTGACAGTCCGTACACTGACCACAAACTGGTGTTCGCACCCAACCACAACCACGATTCGCACACTGACCACAAGCTGACAGTTCGCACACTGACCACAAGCTGACAGTTGGCTCACTGACCACGTGCCCTGCAGAGTCCATCCGAGTACGCTGTGGACGGGCGCAGCAAACAGTAGAGATCCGGTCGCCTCGTCAGCCAGCACCACCGAGTCAGCGGACACGCCCAGCAGACAGTCCACCTGATGGCACAACGTGTTGACGTCATGGGGGCACTCCCAACACTCAAACTGACGGGACAGTACTCATACATGAGGATACTGCTCAACACTCCACCTGACGGGACAAGTACCCATGTCGGAGGATACCACAATGTCCAACATGTTCATGTCAAAGATATCAAAGAACAACTGACAGCAGAACTACCGACAGTCCCAGCTTAGGTTCGGATGCAGTGCTAAGCACAATGATATAAATACCTTCTATAAAAGGCAAGATAGAACTCCAATAACACAGCCTGTGCTAGCATTGGATCATCCTATCCCACCAATGACGTGTATGCCAGTACACCATGAAGCCGCCCAATCCCACCACTGGAGGGACTTCCAATATAGTACGGAACTATCTACCGGATAGAAGCAACATTTCCTCCCAAGCCCCCCTCCCTCGATGCATTACCTACAGTGGTGACAGAGGCGCACGTAGCTTCAACGATTGTCTCCCCTTACTTTTCAGCTCCTTCAGGCAGGGGCCCGAACTACTTGTCTGGTGAGCGTGGGCATCGAGAGAGGTGAGTGGGAGGTACGGGTTTGCTAGCACACACCTGTTTGTTGAGAGACTGGTCGTCGGCGGTGATCTGCCAGCTGATTGCGCCGCGCTGCATCAGGTCAGGGTTGAAGCGGGGCCGCAGTCTGTCCTTCTTTCGGCTGCTGAACGACATGATTGCTGCAGAACAGTGGGCAGGTCAGATCAAGTCAGACAATTATGGGAATGCTATCAAGATTAGGGACTACATCGCATTGCTATGACTCGAATTATTATTTTTATCAACCGTAGCTGATTCCAACTGAAACCCTATTCTATGATTAGTATATTAAAGGCACTGCCAGGTAATTCTGCTTAAAATAGTTTCTGATATCATTTTGTTGTAGCAGAAAAGTGAACAAGACAACTATAAAAGAGAGGCGAACTGTGCATAAATATGCCGTCGGCCATGATTCTCCCAGAGGGTCGAAGTGTCAGTATTATGCGGGAAAAGGCCACTGTTTCAACTACGGGAATGGGGGCCGTTCCACCTGGCTACCCCAGTCGATGGCATCGACAACAAAAACGGTACCCCTTAAGTAAGCCAGCTAGGGCTATCGCGGTGATTGGAATTCGCAGTGCGGTATCTTGAAGTGTTTTTGTTTAAAAAAAAATCGTCCCACACTACCAGCTTGACTCACAGAACTTCTGCGGCGTGTCCAGTGCGGTGTCGGTGAGGTAGTTGGCAGCTAGGTCGCGCAGGTACTCCTGCCTGGTGCGACGCGCCATCGTCACGAACTTCTCAGACTGGTACGCCGCTGTCTCCGCGTTGATCACTGAGAGCGGGCCAAATGTCAGCGGACACCCACAAACGTCTCGTGCAGCAGTGTGAGAGGCGCAGCAGTGTGAGAGGCGCAGCAGTGTCCGAGGTGCGGCAGTGTGCGAGGTACAGCAGCGTCAGAGGTGCAGCAGTGTGAGAGGCGCAGCAGTGTGAGAGGCGCAGCAGTGTCCGAGGTGTAGCAGTGTCCGAGGTGCAGCAGTGTCCGAGGTGCAGCAGTGTGAGAGGTGCAGCAGTGTCCGAGGTGCAGCAGTGTCCGAGGTGCAGCAGTGTGAGAGGCGCAGCAGTGTCCGAGGTGTAGCAGTGTCCGAGGTGCAGCAGTGTCCGAGGTGCAGCAGTGTGAGAGGTGCAGCAGTGTCCGAGGTGCAGCAGTGTCCGAGGTGCAGCAGTGTCCGAGGTGCAGCAGTGTCCGAGGTGCAGCAGTGTGCGAGGTGCAGCAGTGTGCGAGGTGTAGCAGTGTGCGAGGTGCAGCAGCGTCCGAGGTGCAGCAGTGTCCGAGGTGCAGCAGTGTCCGAGGTGCAGCAGTGTGCGAGGTGCAGCAGTGTGCGAGGTGCAGCAGTGTCCGAGGTGCAGCAGTGTGCGAGGTGCAGCAGTGTGCGAGGTGCAGCAGTGTGCGAGGTGTAGCAGTGTGCGAGGTGCAGCAGCGTCCGAGGTGCAGCAGTGCGCGAGGTGCAGCAGTGTGCGAGGTAAAGCAGTGTCCGAGGTGTAGCAGTGTCCGAGGTGCAGCAGTGTCCGAGGTGCAGCAGTGTCCGAGGTGCAGCAGTGTCCGACATCTCATGTAGATGATTGATCAGTGACATCAGAATATGTCGGAGCAAAGGGCTTGCTTCCCAATGACCCTCAGAAGCAGTATCGCTTCAGCTGGCCAATCATTTATGGTGAGTGGAATTTTTGCTCGGTTTTATGGAGACATTCTAATCTGGCCAAAATTACCAACTGTTCAGCAAGCACATACGTGCCTTCTAGAAATGGTTTAAAGTCGACTCAGTGGTGATGATGATGAATTGGAGTTTAGGGGCGCGTCAACTACCAAGGTCATTTTGGGCTCAGAAATGTAATTACAAACGATCCACAATGCTGCTATAGTAGCCATTTACTAATCCTCACGGGTGGCGGTATATCACATCAAAGCGTGCTTGTTGAAGGAAAATAAAAACATCCCCAGACGCAAGGAATTCGACTCAGTCATACATGGCAGAATCGCATGCAGGACCATGGTCGACAGGGAACAATGCAACACAATTCGACGACACGTACTCATGCAAACTCAACCACATGCAAACGACTGAATTACTCGACCATATCAACTTACAAAAAAAACCTCGGTCAAATGGTGCAAGATGATCAAGTTCGATGACCCAGCAATTTCCTACAATACATTATCAGAGTAGATATATCCATGAACTGGATTACAGTTCATGGATAGCTCTGGCAGATGAATAGATCGAAGCAGATTTCAATCAGCTGAGACACAATTCCACGGTATTTATTCGTGCACAGATAGCAGACATTTGTATCATCCCTTCCACAGTTAGCTAGAGCTTATCGGTTTCATCAGCGGATTTCGCCCGTCCCATTGGCGAATAGTTAGCATTCTACCCAGCCCGTCCACAAATAGCTAACATTTCACGTATCAAGTTCATCGATAGCTAACATTTCACCCCACAAATACACAGGTACAGGACAATTAATGACATTATATAGGCGCGTGAAATTCATCACACACCATTCACAAAATACACCAACTCATGTGATTCCTGAGGTCGCCTACTAACAATAGGTGTCGACATATCAGTATGACAAGAGTTCCTGACAGCTGTCACCCGATGTCCTGGCAAAGGACATGTGAGATCACATCACACGCGATCAATGAAAAGCCTACAGAAACTTCGGATGATTGACTGGGTGACGTAATGACTGACTGACCCACTATACTACTTACTTATATTTATCAACTGGGAGAAGCAGATCGACAGGTTTGATATACAAAAGGAAGGCACACGAAAGCTAGACCCAAACAAACTACAAACTAGAACACGAACAAGGAAATACGACCAGTAGCAACCGATCCTCGTTACGCAGGCCATATTAGCCGATAGAGCCCCACAGGCAAAGCTAAACATTATACCGAACAAAACTGGCGCACAGGAACTGACGAAGCAATACTGACACAGATAAAATAACCAAAGAAAAGTGGCGCAGACAAATTTGTCGGACAACAATGGCAGATAAAAGCTGACAATGCAATACTGGTATTGAGCTGATCAGAGAGCACTGACACAGAAGCTGACCCGGACATACTAATGTCAAGCAGACAGCCCACCTTTAGCGTAGAGGAACTCGGCGAACGCCTTGGACTTGGTGAATGTGGCCGCCTCTGGGATCGGCGGTCCGAAGAGTGGAACGTCCTTGAATCGGTTCACCGCCACACTGAAGGTCATGCCATGCGAGGTCAAGTCAGGTCCATGGTACAGCATAATCACATCGTAGGTACCTATGACCCCACCAGGTCATCGAGGGCCTCATCAAGCGGAGTAAATCTCACACGGGGTGAATCTCACTCGGGGTGAACCTCACACCAAGGTGTCTCACACTGAGGGCAGTCCACTCGGCCAGTCTCACTCGGGGTGAACCTCACACCAAGGTGTCTCACACTGACGGAGGTCCACTCAGCCAGTCTCACTCGGGGTGAACCTCACACCAAGGTGTCTCACACTGACGGAGGTCCACTCAGCCAGTCTCACTCGGCCAATGTCTCGTCACATGAACCTCACACCAAGGTGTCTCACACTGAGGGAGGTCCACTCAGCCAGTCTCACTCGGCCAATGTCTCGTCACATGAACCTCACACCAAGGTGTCTCACACTGAGGGAGGTCCACTCAGCCAGTCTCACTCGGCCAATGTCTCGTCACATGAATCTCACACCAATGAGTATCACACTGAGTGAGACCCACTCAGCGAGTCTCACTCGGAACTCACACCAAGGTGTCTCACCTGGGGAGGTCCTCAGCCAGTCACACTGGGTGAACCTCACACCAAGGTGTCTCAAGGAGGTCCACTCACAACTCACACCAAGGTGTCTCACACTGAGGAGTGAGACCCACTCAGCAGTCTAACTCAGCGGAGGTCTCGTCACATGAACCTCACACCAATGAGTATCACACTGAGTGAGACCCACTCAGCGAGTCTAACTCAGCGGAGGTCTCGTCACATGAACCTCACACCAATGAGTATCACACTGAGTGAGACCCACTCAGCCAGTCTAACTCAGCGGAGGTCTCGTCACATGAACCTCACACCAATGAGTATCACACTGAGTGAGACCCACTCAGCCAGTCTAACTCAGCGGAGGTCTCGTCACATGAACCTCACACCAATGAGTATCACACTGAGTGAGACCCACTCAGCGAGTCTAACTCAGCGGAGGTCTCGTCACATGAACCTCACACCAATGAGTATCACACTGAGTGAGACCCACTCAGCGAGTCTAACTCAGCGGAGGTCTCGTCACATGAACCTCACACCAATGAGTATCACACTGAGTGAGACCCACTCAGCGAGTCTAACTCAGCGGAGGTCTCGTCACATGAACCTCACACCAAGTGAGTCCTACACAAAGTCTCACACTGAGCGAGTTTCACACTAGATAGCAGGTATGCCGCAGCTCAGATCAGGCTACGTCAGATGACGCCACGTCATTCAAGTCAGGTCACGGAACAGATAAAAGCCGGCTACACCTCGAACATTACCTGGACACACGCACAGTCCGATCAGTGAACAACGCTCTCAGCGGACACCAGACAAGTGACCAGCCGATATACGCCAGGGCACATCTCCAGGTACACTGAAGTCTTATTGTATAATTGGCGTCACAAATAGCTTGGCAGTCAGGCTGGGCGTACTGGCACCCGAATATCCTGCATGGATATAGGTGTGGTGGGAAACAGTATACCTATCCAGGATATACAGGTGCCGGGACGCTCAGCCTGATTGCCAAGCTATTTGTGACGTCAATGACACCTAGGTGTGGTGGGAAACAGCATACGTATGCAGGATATTCAGGTGCCGTGACGTCCAGCCTGACTGCCACGCTATTTATGACGCGAATAGTACACCCATCTTTAGGAACGCGAATAGAAGACTCGGGTCTGCTACCCAGGTGCACTAGTAAAGGATGTTGGGGATAGGTTAGAGGGAGTAATGAAGGGAGGTGGAGATGGTGCAACAGGATTGGGGTCTTCAGGATGTGGGATGGTTGGGGTGGGTCTTTTTACCAGGCTTATGGTATCTTCCATTTACAGACTTAACTGTATGGACCCTTGGGTCTCTTATTAAGTTTAAACGCTTTATAACTTCATATAGGGTGTACCTAGCAGTGGATTCAGCACCTTCCTTCGGGAGGTGATACTGATGAGATTGGGCTAGAAATAAAGTTAGGAGGTGTGTTAGGGCATATAAAAGACTGGCTGACATCAAATTAGCTCGTGAATGCTCAGCAGGCAATGCTAAGAGGTTCTTTAGTTTCTAAAAATTTAAGTCTAAAAAGTGTAATGTTGGGCCACTGGAGGTAGATGGTAAAATAGTGGTTGATGATTGTGATATAGTGGAATCCCTTAGTAAGCAATTCTCATCAGTATTTACTAAAGAGAACACTGGTACATTGGAAACAACTGAAAGCTATGCCATAGTAGGTGATAGGTTGGAGGATCTAACAATAACAACAGAAGCTGTAGAAAAAAACGTTGCAGACTATGAAACCTAATAAAGCTTCTGGGCCAGATTATATATATGCTAGGATCTTAGTAGTGTGCTAAAGCATTGGCAGTTCCCCTAGGTATCATTTTTCAGGCGTTCTATAGAGTATTCTGAAGTATCGGATGATTGGTGAAATGCAAATGTAGTACCGATTTTCAAAAATAGATGTATGAAGTGTGTGGGAAACTACATGCCAGTCAGTTTGACCTCAATAGTTTGCAAGGTATTAGAAAAACCTGTCAAACAGAATATACAGACTCACTTACCTTCTAAGGATACCCAACATGGATTTCGATCTCGAAGATCTTGTTTAACTAACCTATTGGAGTTTATGTAGTATATAACTAAAGAAGTAGACAATAAAAGCAGGATGGATGTAGTGTATCTGGACTTTAGCAAAGCTTTTGACAAAGGTCCATATGGGCGTGTAATTCAGCAACTATACAAGCATAGGATTCATGGTAAGGTTCTAGGTTGGATTGAAGCATGGTTAAGGGGAAGGAAACAAAGGGTAGTGTTAAATGGATGTAAATCTGAATGGAATGATGTTCTGGGTAGGGTGCCACAGGGCTATGTTCTAGGGCCACTTCTCCTTATCATCTTTGTGAATAACATTGAGGTAGGGCTGAGGAATAGGGTGTTCAAATTTGCTGATGACATCAAATTGGTAGGAGTGGCTAACAGTAGTGAACAATCTAGTAATATTCAACTAGACTTGGAGGACCTAAAAAGTGGGTTGATCAATGGCAGATGTCTTTCAACTATGAAAAATGTAAGGTTATGCATCTTGGGTCTGGAAGTGAGACTTTCGTATATACAATGGGAGGTAGGAGATTGGATGTTATTGAAGAGGAAAGAGATTTGGGTGTGCTAGTTTCAAATGATCTTAAAGTAGAAAAACAATGTGTCTCAGCTGCTAGGCACAGGGCAATCAGAATGCTGGGAACCATTAATAGGATCGTGAGGTATACGAGCAAAGAAGTGATTTATTAAATTTGGGTTTTTTTTTTTTTTTTTTATGGGGGTTGGGGGGGGGGGGGGGGGGGGGTTTAGGGGGTTGTTTTTTTTTTTTTTTTTTTTTTTTTTTTTTTTTTTTTTTTTTGGGGGGGTTGGTTTTTTTTTTTTTTTTTTTATATGACCGGGGGCTTATTATATGTGTTTAAGGGAGCTTCAACAGTGAGTCCAATGGTGAGCGGCGTGAGTTATCGTCACCTCATCGCTATGACAGGTGTACTAATGGCCTCGTGGGCCACCGGTCAGTCGGTCACCCCTTCCGGTGTGACTTCCTCACTGTAAAGCGACATGTTCTTCCTGGCACGTCATTCAGCGAGGTGAGACAGTTGGTGCTGTGTTGGCAGCTGCACTTCCTCTTTCGTCACGGCGCGGGAATCACGTGCTCTGTTTATTGATATCCAGGGTGTGCTATTCCCGGCGTCAGCCCTCCCCTGAAGGTGGCGACGGTGGATGCCCGGCTCGCTCCAACGCGGTTTTGCCGCAATCGGTGTGTGTGCGTGTGTGTGTGTGTGGTGGTGGAGCGCAGTATGCCGTTGTCTAGCATGGCTGTTGCTAATTTAATTGGAATTCAGCCGCCATTAATATACACGGGGGTTTTGCGGCACTTTGCCTATGCGGACCTCAAAGCTCACGTTCTTCAGTGCAGCACCTTACGAGCCCACTTGAGCCCTATGTAAAGTTCGAAGCCCTCGTTCTTGGTTGGTTATTGGTTTTACGACACGTCGACCGTCGAGTCATATAGCGTCGCCAATCTCTCACGCCGATTGGTCGCGGGCGAAGAGTAGCGACAGGTGAGATTCGAACCCACAATCTTTCGATTGCGAGACGAGCATCTTACCCCTAGACCACTCGTCCCCAAGCCCTCGTTCTTAAGTGAAACTCCTGACAAGCCCACTCGCACGTTGCCTTGCCTATGTAGACCTTGAAGCCCACATTTTTCAGTACAACGCCATACGAGCCCACTCGGCCGTTACCTTGTCTGTGTAGACCTCGAAGCAGGTATCAGGTAGGGAGTGCTCCCCAAGCCAACATAGAGAGCGTTACAGGCATACAAGAACGACACGCAGGCAAAACTGCGTGGGTACGAGTGGCACCGCGCAACACCGAGATGGAAGCGAAGAAATAAAAAGGTAACGAGCGGCGAACGGCAAAAAAATATATCGCAAAAAATTGAGGAAACTAGTCGTGTAATTTAACGCGAACAATTGGAGAACTCGCAAGAACTCTTTACACGACATCCAGAGATCAAGAGGCCATGAAGTGATTGAGCGATATAACTAAGTTGATATAACTTAAAATAGCAACAGAGGTGGTAAATATCAAAAACTTTGGGACCGAAGCACTGGTCCGACCAGTTCACCAGTTCCGACCAGTTCACCAGTTCCGACCAGTTCACCATGATCAGGCCCAACTTCAGCCCAGCTAAGATGCCCTTGAAGTCCGCCCAAAAGACTGGTATTGTAAGTAAGCCTGTCAATGAGTTTATAAAAGACCGGTTGGAAGCCGAAAATACATCCCAATGACCAGTAAAAAAAACACTGGCATTGAATAGGCTTCCCTGGACGTACTTACGCTCATTCGAATTTTTTTCGGCTCCAATAGCCACAATATATAAACACTGAATGTTTTTCTTCGGAGGGAAAACCGAGTTGTCCCCTCAGCATTGCACACCCACTTGCATTGCGTACCCCACGCTCTTCCCGATCCCGGAGGCGCCTCCGATAAGTTGTCGGGCCCTTCCATCGTTCGTCTGCGCCGCATCCACACCCTCTACTCCGAAGAGAGGTGCCGTGTTTGTGTTAGATGTTCTCCGAGCAACAACCGGAACAATAACCCGCACCACAAACACCGTGGGAGATGGACACCGGCGAGCTGAAGGATCACCTCACCTGTACTCAGTGTTCGCCGAGCAGGGGTTGAGAGCCCGCACCACGATGAACACGTGCTGGAACTGAGAGCGGATGTGTTTGGGCGTGAAGGGCAGGGCGCCCGGCTCCTGGAAGACGATGGTGACGATGTCGTTGCCGATGTACCGCTTCCTCAGCAACTGCAACGCGAGCGCACAGTTACAAGGCCATCACAAACGGCAAATACTGATGGGTAGGTTGAAAACAGCGTTGTGGTTTTTGGGCGCGTCAGTTGCTTGGGCCGTACTGCGCTGAAAACTGCGTGCCGTATTATGAGGTCACGGTGCGGTTTCGCACAGCTTGATTTTATTGCAGGGTGGGGAGACTAAAAATATCCTACCTGAAGCAAAACTGGTTGACAAAACCGACACAACGAAAGTGCGTGTGTCGCGTGTGCGGAGCGCGGACCGTGGCTTATGGTTATTGCACCATAGACGTCCACGTGCCACTCCCGACTGTTGGCCCGGACAGCGCCAGTCGCGTCAGAGCAGGGCTCCAGTCAGCCGCGTGTGTGGCCAGACCGTGCATAGTGAATACAGAGGGACTTCGCTTCTGTAGTGCATTGAGACACTAACAGACAGTGAGGACTGAGTGTGCACTACCACAGGCGCGAAGATAGATTGTGTTCTGCTTGAATGCAACGACCATAGACGAAACGTGGAATTTAGTTCTGACGGGGGAGGGGGGGGGGTCCGCCTGTAGGTCCGGAGTTGGCCACGTTGCTATGTCCCATGTAAGGCTCCCCTCCCACAACGTTGATATCGGGGGGGGGGGAGAAGCACCAGATATCCAAAGAAAAAATGGTGGATTGGCTGCTTCTCCATTCTGGTGAATAAATTCGAAGTGGACAAGGCAGTGGAAAGGCAGAAAGGGTGCATCAGCCCGCCCCAAAGCGCCATCCCGATCCTTAGCACCATCGCCAGGCATCACAATCTACGAGACGAAAATAGCTGGGCTGATAATGTTCATTATTGAATGATGAACCGCTCATTAACCCAGTACCAACGCAGCCAGAGAATTAGCCACCGCTACACCCGCTACTGCATTGTACTTCAGCATGTGTTGCATTAAATGCACGCGCACACCAATGTCTTGTTAAACTTTCGACACTCATCAGATAAACAGGCGGCCGGATTTCGGCCAGTGATGCACCCCAGGCTGCATGTCAAGCAGGTCACGGCCAATGAAGCGCAACGTACCCTTTTGGCTGACCAGTCTCTAAGATACGATTTCCGACTCCAACTTGCATATATAGTCCGATAATTGACTCATGAGAATACCAGAAGTCATAACAACTCATAAGTATATGTAGTGATAGTGGAAAATTGAATATAATAAATTTGATCACTAAGATCATCTTTTTATTTAAGACTGGCTAAACTGTACATTAACGCGAAGGCTACCTCGAATGGCATTGTGTGGGGCTAATGCAACACCCGAGACAAAAGTGTACCACATTGGAGCACAAAGACATTATACACACCAGCTACATAGCGCAATATCACCATTGCAGCTAAACTATGGAACACAATGTCTACCCGTCATTGCCTTTACGACATCGTTGTGGCGGAACCCAAGATGATGCCGACATTTACTGTGTGCCACAAGATACCCTAGGTGTTTCCTCCAATGCGCATGTTTGTTAGGGTGGGGGTGGGGGTCACTACCCGGACATAATGATACAGCCTGTTTTGATGAGCGTCTGCATCCGGCTGGAGGAGGTAGTTGCGCGTTACATTTGAGCGAGCGTCTGCTCCGGGTCAGCGCGTTTCCCACGGGAGCCGCCAGTGGGCCGGCAACACCGCAGGCTATGGCCACAACGGTACACACCAGCTCCAACAGGAAGCGGTGACTCATAGCCAGGCCTACCGCATAGGCCACAGTCCTACTGCTATGTAACCTTACTACTACCGCATAGGCCGCAGTCCTACTGCTATGTAACCTTACTACTACCGCATGGGCCACAGTCCTACCGCATAGGCCACAGTCCTACTGCTATGTAACCTTACTACTACCGCATAGGCCACAGTCCTACTGCATAGGCCACAGTCCTACTGCTATGTAACCTTACTACTACCGCATAGGCCACAGTCCTACTGCTATGTAACCTTACTACTACCGCATAGGCCACAGTCCTACCGCATAGGCCACAGTCCTACCGCATAGGCCACAGTCCTACCGCATAGGCCGCAGTCCTACTGCATAGGCCACAGTCCTACTGCTATGTAACCTTACTACTCCTTATATCGCTATCAGACATGCAATATGCATGAACACATATACGGATATGCATACATATACTTGTATAAGAATTCAACAACATAGCTGGGAAGGCTCACCGTGCCCTCCCTCTATGGACACTCACGCCATGCCGACCAGAGTATATTAAACAACGCCGACGGTGCATGGTGCACAGTTGACATGGTGCACAGTTGACATGCGAGCGCAACACGCTTCAATGCAGATATGGCGCCGGCGTGGCCCATACACTATCCGGGTGACCTTTTGACAGACTGTGTGGGCTCGGTAATGCTGTTTACAAAGCGATACGGTGCGCGAGATCTGGTGTGACGGTGGCAAACACCGCTGCCGCCTGTGGACAGTCGCGCTGTTCAGAGATGAGGCCAGCAATGCGACCCCAGCCAGGGAGCCGCCACGGCTGGTCCGCGTGCTCAACAGCGAGCAACAAATGGTATCACGAAGATAAGTTCCTGGACGAAGAGCGTCGCGTCACCCGCTACAATAAACAGCTGGTGCGGGTGACGGGGCAGACGGCGCGCTACAATAAACAGCTAGTGCGGGTGACGGGGCAGACGGCGCGCTACAATAAACAGCTGGTGCGGGTGACGGGGCAGACGGCGCGCTACAATAAACAGCTGGTGCGGGTGACGGGGCAGACGGCGCGCTACAATAAACAGCTGGTGCGGGTGACGGGGGGGCTCTAAAAAAAGGGAGACGGCGCGCTACAATAAACAGCTGGTGCGGGTGACGGGGGAGACGGCGCGCTACAATAAACAGCTGGTGCGGGTGACGGGGCAGACGGCGCACTACAATAAACAGCTGGTGCGGGTGACGGGGCAGACGGCGCACTACAATAAACAGCTGGTGCGGGTGACGGGGAGACGGCGCGCTACAATAAACAGCAAGTGCGGGTGACGGGGAGACGGCGCGCTACAATAAACAGCTGGTGCGGGTGACGGGGCAGACGGCGCACTACAATAAACAGCTAGTGCGGGTGACGGGGAGACGGCGCGCTACAATAAACAGCTAGGGCGGGTGACGGGGAGACGGCGCGCTACAATAAACAGCTAGTGCGGGTGACGGGGGAGACGGCGCGCTACAATAAACAGCTGGTGCGGGTGACGGGGGAGACGGCGCGCTACAATAAACAGCTGGTGCGGGTGACGGGGCAGACGGCGCGCTACAATAAACAGCTGGTGCGGGTGACGGGGCAGACGGCGCGCTACAATAAACAGCTGGTGCGGGTGACGGGGGAGACGGCGCGCTACAATAAACAGCTAGGGCGGGTGACGGGAGGACGGGAGGACGGGAGGACGGAGGACGGGAGGACGGGAGGACGGAAGGACGGAGGACGGGAGGACGGAGGACGGGAGGACGGAGGACGGGAGGACGGAGAACGGGGGAGACGGCGATGTTGCCCATCCGCAACCCCCAAATACTGGCGTCAATGTGGTGAAGTAGTCGCTAAAGCTACCAATCCAACTGCGCTATCACCAGCCCGATTCAGCAATCTGTTACGGAGCCATAACTTCGGGAGCCTGAAGGGGCTTCATGGCTATCTGTTATGGCCTGTAATTTAGCAATAACTAATTGAACTAGCGAAACGTCTTTCCCAAACTGGGGACCATGTCCGCCCGGCCAGATACCGCTTCCATCCAGACCAGGGACCATGTCTGCCCCGGCCATATACCGCTTCATCACAGACCAGGGACCATGTCTGCCCCGGCCATATACCACTTCATCACAGACCAGGGACCATGTCTGCCCGGCCATATACCACTTCATCACAGACCAGGGACCATGTCTGCCCCGGCCATATACCACTTCATCACAGACCAGGGACCATGTCTGCCCGGCCATATACCGCTTCATCACAGACCAGGGACCATGTCTGCCCCGGCCATATATCGCTTCATCACAGACCAGGGACCATGTCTGCCCGGCCATATACCGCTTCATCACAGACCAGGGACCATGTCTGCCCGGCCATATACCGCTTCATCACAGACCAGGGACCATGTCTGCCCCGGCCATATATCGCTTCATCACAGACCAGGGACCATGTCTGCCCGGCCATATACCGCTTCATCACAGACCAGGGACCATGTCTGCCCGGCCATATACCGCTTCATCACAGACCAGGGACCATGTCTGCCCCGGCCATATACCACTTCATCACAGACCAGGGACCATGTCTGCCCGGCCATATACCACTTCATCACAGACCAGGGACCATGTCTGCCCGGCCATATACCACTTCATCACAGACCAGGGACCATGTCTGCCCGGCCATATACCGCTTCATCACAGACCAGGGAGCATATCTGCCCCGGCCATATACCGCTTCATCACAGACCGGGGATCGTGCCCTTCCCGACCCCGCGATGATGCTTTGCCTCAGGACAAGGCCACGCGTCTCACCCACGCCAAATCCCATCGCCCAAACCCAAAGCACGCATAGTGGCTCGTCGTGGACAGAGGTAGCCGACATCTGGCGCTGGCTGGGAAGACATCTTTCTCCTGTGCCGAGTTCAGCCAGCCCGTCACCAGTGTGGTGAT